>SRQH01000369.1:0-27446 GCA_018360345.1 Claviceps sp. LM84 group G4 | reverse complement strand
CCCCCCCCCCCCCCCCCCTACCTTACAGGGAGCGCTAGAAGTATTACTCCAAAATGACGCTGCCTGGCTCGAGGCTGTCGTACACCTTGATGTAATGAATGGCTGCAGTTCCCTGAATCGCCCGTATCGTATCCCGGGAGTGCACCGAGTGTTCGAGTAAGAACAGTTGGGTGGAAGTGGGATGGTGACCCTTTCAGGCCTATGTTGTAGATTTGGTTGGATTGTATGATAGGATCAAAATCAAGGATGGACCGACCTGGATGAGATTTGGTAGAGATTTGGACAAATCAGAAAGACTCGCAGGAAATTGGAATGCCATGGTTTACCGACGTCAACTGCGATCTATGCGGCAAGTTTGCCTGGTGAAAGATATAAACTCTCTAATGCGAAGTATAGAATAACATTGCGATCACTTTATATGGCGCTGTGTTATCGCCATCGTTGCTTAAAAGGGGGTTGGTGCGCGGATGAGGTGTATCTTGATGCCATGATGCGATCACAGGAAGTTTTGCGCTTCTAAGTTTTGATATGTAGGGGGGTACGGGGGGTACGGGCGCCCTGAGCGCCCTACTAGGGCTACTAGGGGCCACTGGCTGTAGCGGGCAGTCGGTGCTCGATCCCCTTTGCACGATCCGCTATCCACCCTTTCCCCGTTCCATCCCGTGCGCTAGACTTAGGTACAGTACCTACCTACCTGGTAGTCCACACCCGATACCACATTCCCGTCGTCAGAGCCGTCAAAGCGTCATCATGTCTGAAACCTCCAGTAAATAAGGCCGGCTTCACACCACCGAGCTTACTATGTAATCATGTGGGAATAGGTATGTCAAGTTATATTAGTCGCTGGAGACAAAGCGGAAGAGGTAAAACGACGGGTTCCCTCTTCCACCCGTGTTTGCTTTTTCTCCACGTCCTTGATTGTGAATAGATGCGCCTGTCTCGTGTAAACGACATTGCATGATCACATCGACACAATTCTTTCACGATTATCTCCCCATCAGATCAAGACTCACGAGTCACCATTGTGCGCGGAACCTATTCCCTCCTGAAAAAAAAAAAAAAAAAAAAAACCGCCCAACAAAAAAATAAAAATAGTACAAAATGAGAGCCTCGCTTGCTCTGCTTCTCGGCGCGGCGGTCTCTCTCAGCAGAGCCGGCTTGGTCATCACGCCCATATACGACGACCAGATCGTGAAAAAGGTCTCCAAGGATTGCTTCTTCGGCGAGGTGACACCGCAAGGCTGCGGGTGAGTTTTGTATTGCGTGCCTCTATTATTCTCCCTGTCATTGGATTCGGATTCTTATCGTGCGACGTGTTCGGCTGGACTGGATACTAACACTGCGGAAGGCCTAGACGTGCGTGAGGGGCGTTATACGAATTGTCAGACGCAGCGAAACGAATCGGCACTGCTAGCAGACTAGCAGTACTCAGATCCGCATTCTTGGGCAAAGAAAGTTGAAACAAGCGATACATTGGGAGTTTCTGCAGGCAGGTCACCATGTGCCACACGTGTAGGCACAGTTGACCCCCTTGAATCCTTGAGTGCACTTCAGAAGCGAAGGGGCCAGAAGCTCATGGTTGCAAGAAGCAACGGTTCAAGAGCTCGGGAAGTGAAAGGAAGCGACGAGCAAGCAGCGAAGAGCCGCAATGAAGTCGGACGACGACGGATGTTGACTGTGTCGAACCTTTTCGTGTCGTAGGAATTCTCAAGGGCCAAGATGTTCGTTGCCATTTCTCTTAATGCGCATCGCATCGTCTTCTGTGCTATTTAGAGGCGACGGTTGAGCTACTCTTTTAACTTAAAAAAAAAAAAAAACCAAAAAAAAAAAAAACTCCTCATTCTTAAAGAAAGCACAACCTACTTCACTTTTTTGCCAATTGCCTTCTTTTCCTTATCGAACCAAGACCTATCTTATACATACTACAGCCGCGAGGGAAACACAAAAGTAGTCCCCGCAATATGCTTCGTATGCTGCTCAAAGGGACAAATCTGAAAGAAGCGCTCCCGCGAACACTTGACCAAATTCGACCTCTTATGCGGCAAATCAATCCACTGATCCTGATGCAGCCCAAACATGTACTCATACATCAACACCTTCGCACCCGTCAGCCGTGGCTCCCCCACCACATTCTCCGTCCGGTGATCATCCAAGAAAATGTAGTGCATCACGCTCGGCCACCAAGCCATAACGCGATGTGTGCCTCGAAAAGCATCCTCCCCAACAAGAGAGTGACGACCCCTGTCGAAATCCCCAGCGGCGTAGTGCATCCCCATGCGGTCCTCCTTGGCCCAGTAAATCTCAAAGTAGGCAAACGGCACGTCGTTGAAGCTGCCGAGGACGGTGATGACGTGCGGATCGGCGTGCAGGTCCGCAAGGTACGCGCGGTGGTGCTCCAGCGAGCCAGATTCACGCCAGCCCTGCGCGACGCGGGGATCATTCTGCCATCGGTGAAACAGATCGAGGTGTTGCGGATTGCGATAATCGAGTGCCGTGAGGGAAAAGTGTTGGTCGAGGGACGGGATGTAGCGGCTGTACAGAAGAGCACCGGGCGTGGGTTTGGGCCGCCGTCGCGGGTGGCGCAGGAACGTGTTTTGTGTGGCGTCGATGGTGTAGTCCAGGTGCGGCACCGTCTGCGCTGAGGGCCATGTTGGGAGCCAGACGGGGCGAGCGCCCAGCGGCGAGGCACAGCCCTGCCAGAAGGCGCTGCGGAGAATGAGCAGCTCGTCGTGGTTCGAATCGCTGGATTTGCTCGATGATGGGTTGTTGTTGGAGTTGTTGGAGTTGATGCGCTGCGGGTGCGGGTGCGGGTGCGGGTGCGGGATGGCCACCATGGATTGCAGCAGCTGCTCCGTCACGTCGACGGCGTCTTGGCCTTGCAGACGCACCCGGAATGTCTCGACATGGTGATGCATCGTGAAGAAGGCGTACAGAAATAGCCAGACGTGGCCAAGCGTTGGTGTCGCCGCGCTGGCCGTCCAGTCGATGCGCCATGCTGGGCTGCGTCGTGCCCTCGCCCACTCTGTATTGTCGGCTTCGTCTATCACATCATCCGGCGCGGGGCCTAGCTCCGTGAAAAGGATCGATTCATCGTGTAGGACCACGGGGAACGGCTCTCCCTCGTCGACTGCCTGCCCGTCTCGGCGTAAAAAGTACGTGCGGCTGCCATCTGCATCTGTGGGAGGCGATGTGGGCGCGAGGTGCAGAAGGTACGTGGTACGATAGGGATGCGGCAGCCGGATCTTGACGGATGACGGGTGTTTTTGCTGCGGTTGCTGGAGCGTAGATGGTGCCATTGTATGGAATCCGCAGAAGACGTTCTCTCTCGGATTGGCGGTATCACGACAATGAGCAGTAAATCGTGTGGAAGAAACGTGGGAGTTTACCAGACACAAGTTCACAACGGATGGCATGGGCATTCGACGAGTTCTCCCTTCGGCCTTGGTCCATCCTTGCGGCCTTGACCCCAGCGCTCGACGTTATTAGGTAGGTATGTACATGTAACATATGTAATCGGTTCCATGCATTCATCACCCTGGATTCGGGATGGACTTTTTGTGCTGTTGCTTCCAGGAAAGTACGGGAGTACCTAACACAAACGTCCAACCCCATCCATCCATCGTCCCATGCAGCGATACCGAGTTTAGGTTGTTGCGGTACCAGGTACATAGGTATGTATGTATGTATGTACATACTCTCCGTACTCTGTACAAAAGAATGCAGTTGCACGAGAACGATTCCAGAATCGCTCCAAGTCGCACGCACCCCCCCCCCCCTTCCTGTCACCCGAGTCCCAATCCTTCAACGTCGCACGACTCGCGCCAAGTCTCCACCACACACCCTAACGGCTAACGCCCTAACGATCCCATCCCTGCCACTGCATCCCCCTGCTGGATCAGATTGATAAGATTAACAAGACAGAAACTTGGTCTCACCGCATCCTGGGTCCCGGAATGATGAATCCCGATTTCCAAGGTGTGGACAACTCCAGAGTCCAGGACTCCAAAAGGTAGAGTACAGCCTCCTTTTCTCCACTTGAGAAATTGAGAAGGTTTCTCGCCCTTTTTTTCTTCTTCCTTGTTTTCCCTACCTAGGTATGTACCTAGATACATATGTATGTACAACTTTTTACGGGGGCAACTGCTGCAGTCTGGATGTCGTTCAAGGGTGAGGACTCAGGAGTGGGTGTGAAATTCATGAAATTCATATGTACCAGGTAGCTTCCAAGTTCCGACTTCGGAAGGAAGGATCTCCACTGTCGGTACTCCGTACTCCGTACGGGTGACGGAGTACATATGTATCATGTACATACATACATAACCGCGGGCTGCGAGCCTTTTATTAACCGGCATCAACAGGATGTGTGTACTCCGTACAAGTCTGACTTTGGCAAAGACGCGCGAGAACTCGCTACGTTTTTTTCCCTACGAACTACCTATGTGATGGCGACTACCAGGTAGGTAGGTACCTACGACGAGCGCGGTTCTTTGGCCTATCTCATATAGTGAATACACTCCAGTCTCCGACTCTCCGCGTTCGACTCTTTCACGATGCTATCCCAGGGCCAGCGTCATCCCATCTACAAAGCCCTCTCCAACGGCTCCCCCACAAACCTCTCCATCGTAGCCACCAACTCCTCCAACCTAGCCTGCCAAAAGTCCTCCCTCTCCGCATCCGCCTCAATCCCGACACGGCTCTCACCTCCCTCAGTAAACGCCACCACACGAGGCGGCGTCGCTGGCTCCGGATGCGGGTTCGTATAGTCCACGCGGCACTGGCCCTCTCCAAAGGGCATCGTATCAAAATAGCCCTGGTCCAAAGAATTGACAAATGATGGGTAAAAGGGCACCGCCGGATCCCAATTTGCGCAGTGTGTTGCGATGCGCGAAAAGCCGAGCGTGGCGTGTGCGCTGCCCTCCAGGTAAACATCTCGAACGTGCTGTAGGAGGTCCTTGGCCGTCCAGCTAGCTTGGAACTTGATCCTCAAGGGCATGTATTGGTAGCAAGGGCCCATGATGGTCTCTATGTCGGACATGTTTACGTTTCGCCCGGACACGATGCCTGCAAAGGTCACGTCTGTCGTGGATAGGTGCCTAGCCAGTAACGCGGCCCAGCTCGCGGTGAGAAGAGTCGCAAATGTGACGTCGGGAGACCGCCCAGATAGATTTACAGCTTTTGTGAAGAAACGGGTTGTAGATGTTGCGGGATTCGCGGGCGTGATTATCTGGGATAGGCTGGAGCCAGCGAGCTGTTTCTTCCAGTAGCCCATATGCTTGTCTTCAAATGTTTTCATGTGCTGTAGATAATTGGCAAACGGTGCAGATGGACTGATATCTTCCTGGAGGTAATGCATGTGTAACTGTTTCAGGAGCTCCGGAAGCGATACTCCGTCGTATTGCGCATGAGACATGCGAAGCATGAGTGACCCTTCTTCTTTACTGTCTTGGCGCAGTACAAATAGGTGCACGAAGGAGTGTCCGTACTGGAACGAGGAATCAACTTCAATGTCTTGTTCAGCCAACGTGCGCGCGAATTGGTCCACGTCCTCTTCCAGAGGGCACTTATGCTCTGAGACAGAAATTGTGAGAGCCCGCAGCACGACCTGCAATAGAGTGCCGTTTTCATGAGGGACGAACACGGTTCGCAGTATTGGATGCAAGCTGACGAGATGCTGGAAGCTGTCCACTACGCGTGCCATGTCAATAGATTGGTCCATGTGCAGCATGTTGTACTGAACCGAACTTCGAGGCCTGGAAATGGTGGACTTCACGTCTCTCTCCTGCGTGTCCGTCACCGGCAAGACGTCCTCAACGATCCACGTCTGATCTGCAAGCCGAGGAACGATATAGCCCGCCAAAAGATGGTCTGTATCGAGATTTCCAAGCAACGTCAAGGGTCCCCTGTAAGCGGAACCTCCTGCCTCACGAGCACGCGACACATCCGGAGCTTCCTTGATTGCGGTCGCCATGTCGCCGAGCTTCATGCTGCGAAACATGTCCGCCACCGTCAGCATCAGACCTTCCGAGCGAAGCGCCGACACTATTCTCATAGCCAAGATGGAGTCACCCCCTAGGCGGAAGAAATTGTCGTCTCGTGTAATCTTCTCCTCGTCCATAGAGAGGAATCGCGCCCATAGCGACCGAAGCTTGATCTCGTTGGGCGACAATTCAATCATGCCACCGACGTTGGAGAGAGCGCGAGAGAAACACTGTCGGATTTGCGCCACATGCGAAGATGTTATCGTGTGAGTTGCTAGGCTGTCGACGATCGTTGCGTCCAGTCTGTCTTGCGTGTCGCTCTGAATGGAAAGGGGTATGCAGACCGCTGGTATCATGTACGGAGGGAGAGCGTCCAGCAATGCTTTCTTGAGGCAGGCCACAGATTTGACGAGCTCTATCGATACGGTCGAGGCCACAGGGGTAGCAGCAGACAGAAAATTGGCATCGAGATCGAGATCAAGTGGCACATTGGCCGCGGTGTTTTGAGGACTAGTCTTTTCCCAAACAAAGGCTACCACAGTTGGCGCTCCGCCTGCCATATCTGTCAAAGAGATGAGCTGGCTACGGGCCTCGATGTGCTTGGGAAGTGACCGGGCTAATGCGCAGTCGACTATTTTCAGGTCTATCGTACGGCCGTTGCATTTTATCATGTCGTTTTTCTTCCCAACAAATACCAGCTTGAGGCCATCAGAGTACTTGACGAGATCCCCCGTCTTGTAAAGTCTGCCGTGCCGGCCCGGAATCCCCGGCGCACCTTGTGTCAGCCAGTCGGGAGCGGTTGAGTCGTCTTCTTGGCCAGTATGGCCCTCGAGAACAAGTTCACCTGTCGCCCCGATTGGCATCAGGCGGCTGTCATCCGACGGACTCACGACCCATGCCACACCATCATCAATTGGGTACGCGTCTCCAGGCTGGAGAGAGGCGTTGCGGAATACAGACGCACATCTTGGCGCAGCAGCGTTCGCTGACCATAGTTCCTCCAGGTCATCTCTGCTGAGACAAGAGATGTCCTTTACAAAACGATCTGGACATTGGCAAAGCTGTGTGATTGCGGATTCAAGCTGTGTCAGGACTCGATGCATTTGAGCCTCACTTACAAGCCGAGAGTCAAAGCTTGCGAGGACGCGGAAGCCTCCACCTCCTGGCTGAAGACAGCAAGCAAGCATCAGAGGGTACGTGTTGAAGTGAAGTGCCTCCAATGCCGCATCGCCCGCCGCAAAAACAGGCACATAGCCATGCCTTCCGTCCTCCACATCTGCAGGTGCAGGCTGAATGACCAGGCCCATGCTGACTTCACATGCTACCTGGGCATCCGCACTCAATCGCCGGATGTTTTGGATACCGTAATGGTCGTGCACTGCTCTTGTGGCGCCCTCGTCCTGGAGCGACTGCAGGAATCCATGCACCGTTGCTGTGCGATCAATGCGCACGCGGACAGGTACTGTGGCCAGGATCGGGCCTTCAATCTGATCGATTCCGGGGATCGGGAGTGAACGCCCTGTGAAGGTCTCACCAAAGACAACGTCGTCATTCATGGTGTACTGCGAGGCTACCAGTGCCCACGCAGCGCGCATAACGGTCGAGTCGGTGATGTCGTTTCTGCACGGCCGGTCTACTGCAATCAAACGTTCTAACTGTGCATCGGGCTCCGGTATATATGATCGGGAGGGCAAGGGGGGAAATTGTGGTCCAGTGGCTCCGTCTAGTTGCTTGAGCCAGAAAGACCTGGACATCTCTCGCTCAGGACGCTGGAGGAATTGGATAAAGTGTTTGAACTCCGCCAATCGTTTGACTGGTGCCTCGTTGAATGTCTGTATGACGTGGTCAACAATTAAATCCGTAGACCACGCGTCGTATACGGCGTGATGCGCCGTCCAGACAAAGTAATGTTTCTCTCCCTGGCACACATCGTGCACCATCGTGAATCTGCTGAGCGGGCTATTCACCGGCATGGGTGTTTGTTTGTCCTCGGCCAAGAAGTCAGAAAGACTATCCCGGTATTGCCAGCTGGGTGCTTCATTCGTGACGACTTGCAGAAAGCCATGCTTCTCAAATTCTACGATTCGAGTACGTAGAATGGAACAGTCTCTGATCACTGTATCCCACGTGGCCTTGAGCGTATGCGCCGTGGCGGCGTCCGGAATTTCGGCAACTCGCTGGGCAACATACGATTCCTTTGAGCGATGATAGAAGGCCATATGAATCTCTTGCATTGGTGCACAAGGATAAATGTCATCAATCGACGCCACATCGAGGCCACAAATTTCTGCAGCTTCTTTGCAGAGAGCCTCGCGGTTCCATGAGCCATCTAACAAAGAGAAGGGTGGCACTTCAACGAAGGAGCGTTTCTCAAGTACCTTCACTTCTCTGGCCATGTCATGAAGGGCCGGAGACGCGAAGACTTGGGCAACGGTCAAGTCATATCCTGCGTCCCGCATAGCAGGTACCAGCTTCATGGCTAGGATCGAGTCACCTCCCAGCATGAAGAAGTTCGCCTCAGCATGGATCTGGTCCGCTTCCAAGTTAAGAAGCTTGCTCCAGATGGATTGCAAGCATCTACCAACGTCTGACATTGGCGCCCTGGTCGTTTTCGCCAAAGCAGCGCCGCTGTCTAGACTAATTGAGCGAAGTGAGATGGAGGAGCCAAGGGACCGCAATGATTTTCGATCAATTTTGCCAGACACCAGCATCGGAATTCGAGACACAGCCATATATGTTGATGGCACCATATAAATGGGTACAGTCTTGGAAAGTTCAGTGCTCACGAGCTGCACTGCGCTTTGTAGCTCAGGAGACATTTCGACAACATGCGGTTCACAAGTATTGTCCTTGCCCTGACGTCTCTCGGCCACAAAAGCGACCAACATGGTTTCTTTCTTTTGCCCCTCGGGGGCGATGACTTCGGCGACGACGTCAGTGCCCGGGGGAAGTAACCTCTTGACGTGGTGCTCAATCTCGCCCAGCTCCACGCGCTGTCCTCGCAACTTGACCTGACTGTCTTTTCTTCCCACAAAGATGAACCCGTTTTCGCCGTCTGGGTCATACCGAACCAAGTCTCCGGTCTTATATAAACGACTCCGTCTTCCGGGAACGTCGCCATAGCCCGCCACCAACCAGACTGGATCTCTGATAAAGGCTGTTTCTGTTTTTTCCGGATCTCCAAGATATCCCTGGCCGACGATAGGCCCCTCAATGAGTAGTTCACCGACTGCCCCCACGGGCACCAATTGGTCGTGATTATCCGGGTGAACAAGCCAGATTGTGCACCCTTTGGCAGCACCCATACTCACGTACGGCTTTCCGGCAGCATTCGGATTCACGGTACAGCCTATTGTACATTCCGCTGGGCCATACCCAACGACGACTCGAGTGTGCTGTCCCCATATTGCGATATCGCCAGCAGAACAGGCCTCACCGCCTATACCGAGGCTGTTGAGGGAAGGTATGATATCGGGGTCCAGGATCCGCGCAACCGAAGGGGTCATGTTGGCCATGTTGACACCAAGTCGGCGCATGGCGCCACTTATGTCGTTCATGCGATCCTGGTCGGAGGGAATGCAAAGACAGCCCCCACGTAATAGCGTGCTCAGCATACTGTCAATACTGACATCGAATGCATAAGAGGTAAAGTCCAGCACGCGTGAAAAATCGGTGTACCCTATTTCAGTGCTTCTTGCCAACGCACTCGAGGTATAGACAGAGTGGCCGATGATAACTCCCTTTGGCTTACCAGTACTCCCAGATGTGAAGATGATGTAAAGCGTCGAGTCAGGAGACACAAATGGCAACTTGATGGTGCTGAGGGCTTGGCAGTGCTTAGCCGTCATTGACTGCATAGTGTCATCACTGACAACTATTGTCTGAGCCTCGGGGGCAATGAGGGGCCCAGAAGGACCGTTGGCGTCAGATGTGACGATGAACTTAGCCTTCACTTGTTCCGCCATTAGCTGCCGTCTCTGGAGCGGCTGGCTAGGGTCCATTAGGGCGAACGCCGCGCCAGCCTTCATCACGCTCAAAACTGCGACTGTGGTCCATTTCGACTTTTCGAAGCAAAGCGGGACGATGTCGCCGACCAGTACACCCACGTCGACAAGATGCGTGGCTAGAAGGGTAGAATATGTTTCGACTTCCTCGTATGACAAGTCGCCATCCCAAGAACAGATGGCTTGCTTGGTGGGATGCTTTCTCGCCTGGATGGAGATCAAGTCTTGGATGCAAATTTCGGTTGCAGGCGGTAGGGACTTGTTCCACTGCCACAGCACAGAATTGTCTACGTTGCCTAGCTCCAGCACGGTAGAGATGGGCGCAGACAGATCCGCAAATATACGGGTGAGAACTTCGACAAAGGCCAGAGTAAAATGCTGGGCGAGGTAAGCACCGCCGAGCGGTTCGCGCCACATGGGCTGCACCCAGAGACGTCCATCTCGAACCATTGTCTTTAATTGAACATTGCCCTGATTCGAAGAGTGAGCGTGCGCATCCATTTAAATCATACATCAAAATAAAAATAAAAATCACTCACCCATCGAACGGTGTCGCTATCCCAATCAGCTCGGTCACAGTGTTGACCTGGCGCACATTCATCGTTCAAATACAGACTGATACCATCGGCCATCAGTCTCGAGTCTGAAGATGACACTCGCTGCACATAGCTACTTATGTCTCCCAATGCTTCTGATACGGACGTTCCTGGAGTCCATTTAGTCTCACCACTTCGAAAGTCAAAAGTAGTATGGAATATGGCATCTTCAGAGCATATGCCCCATGAGAAGTCGCTGGTCCCATCGACGCCGTATCGGCGCAGAAGGAGGGACCACGTCAATAGCAAGATCTCGGATTCGAGTATGTGAGGACATCGTTGTGCTAGAGCTGGAATATCAAATACAAGCTCTTTGGCCTTGCTAGACCTGTCAGGCTTGACGGTGTGCATGGGCACTGCAGCGGTGGTCATGGCTGCGAGGGTAGAGTTGGCTGATGGCGGCGTCAAAGAGGTCGACGATTTCCTTCGCTAGGTAGTACGGTTGGTTTCTACAGACGAGGTGAGGTACTTTTAGTGGTACGTAAGTGCTTGCAAAACGAGTTGCTTCGTCCATATCTCGAGCGACCGCGGTGCCTCAAGGGCCCGAGGCTCGCCTCGATCGAGCTCCCCATCTTTTCGCGTTGTTGGCCTGACTCGGGTATTTCCTCTGTCAAGACCACCGCAGTCGGCCTTGCTCCTACCACTGCCTGTGGCAAGGGTTCTGGAACTTTCAGTACGGAGTAGGTACTCTGTACAGAGCACACATGTACGGAGTAAAAAGCGCTCGTGACGTGGAAGATGTTCGTACGGAGTACCTAACAGTCCGGTACGTAGACAAGGGTGGAAGTGCATGATGTACGGAGAGGTACATATGTACCTAACTCATCCAGGAGGCGTGCGATTAGCATGACACGCTTGGAAAGCGCCGAGCGGCGTACCCACATGCGGGCGACGAGAGTATGTACCTATGTACATACCTAATATGTAGTAGGTACATATGTACATCCAACTATGTACATACCTCATATGTACTACCTATTCAGATGGTATGTTTGTACTCCGTACGGCGGCGTAGAGAGCCTTCACTTTGTGGGCTTCACGATACAGGTACATATGGCGCATGCTGGTTGATAAAAAATCACAGATTGATTACGGAGTACATACGTCTCCCGGCCCGGCCATAAGTCAAGTGGAGTTGTGAGCAAAAGGTTGGGTCTGGTGGGGCGAAACAACCTTGGAATTTGGAAAAACTCATCCTGCAACGATCTTCGACCCTTCCGTACGTACATACCTTCCATCCACTTCGACCGCCCTCCTATCATCGATTCATACCAGGTATGTATGTACATACTGCGTTGTACGTACAAACCTACGGAGTACATACGGCTCACTCCGTACACCACCAACATATCATTTGATTCATTTCTCTTTTGACCAGAGGTCCTTCTTGGGGTATCATTCGCAACTTACCTACCTACCTACTCAAGTCTCATGATGGCTGAGGTACGGCTCGAATTGCACATTGGCCAAGGGCATTTCATGATGTATTAAGTCCTACTTCATGCTACATGCGGCACCTGCTTCGCTAATCCAACTCAGAACTCATGCGAAGAACAAATATGATATCCATGTTGCGTGAATAGTGGCCGTGTATCAGCTCGAAATCATTTGACTCAGCACATTCGACCGATAACTTTCAGATCGCGTGCACAGCTCGTCATGGGTGCCGAAGTCCACGCTCTTGCCACCTTCAATCATGTAGATCACATCAGCCTTACGGATGGTGTGAAGACGATGAGCTACCGCCAGCACGGTGATCCCTCTGGACGCGATCTCCAGTCCATCCTGCAACAGTCTCTCCGATTCGGCATCGAGAGCGCTTGTAGGCTCGTCCAAGATGAGCAGCCTTGGCTTTCGGACCAGGGCGCGCGCGATAGCCAACCGCTGTTTCTGGCCACCCGAAAATCTGTTTCCAGAAGCTCCACATTCGGTGTCATAGCCTTCAGGGAGCTTCACGATGGTCTCGTGAATATTTGCTAGCTTGCAAGCCTGGATAATGTCTTCTTCCGATACTTCCGTGCCGGGCCGGGCCCCCAAGGAGACATTGAACCGCACACTGCCTTCAAACAATACTCCATCTTGAGGCACAAGAGCGAGTTCATCCCGGAACGTGACGTCTGCCTTCTTAGTAATGTCGGATCCATCGATCAAGATCGCACCAGAGGATGGCAGGTACAGTCTTTCCACTAAAGAGATGATGGTAGATTTGCCAGCACCGGAAGGGCCAACAAGGCCGCAGAATTGGCCAGGCCGGACGTGAATGCTCAAACCACTTAGCGCTGGAGTATTTGTGCGAGTAGGGTAGGAGAAATGGACGTCTCGAAGCTCCAAGTCAACTCCACCCGTGGCAACGGGCGAGAAAGACTTTGCCTCTGCCAAAGTCTCAATGTCGGTACACTTGGCTACTGACGTCGGCAAAGTCCCTTGTTTCAATTTGCCGAGCTCGATGATTTCAGTCACTCTAGCTATGGCAGCCTTTGCGTTTGTGAACTCTGGAGCAAGCGCAAACATTTGGCTCCATAGTTGGGCACTGACGAGCAGAGAGAAGACGACGATGATGAATTGGGTCTCGGTATAAACGCCATTGAAGATCTGCTTGGAACCCCACCAAAAGGCCAATCCAAACGCTAGATTTCCTGCCAGATATTGCAGAGCTAGCCACAAGTTGGCTGAGAAGCTGATGGCAGTGACTTCTCGCTTTGGCTCATCAAGAGTACGTCTGTAAACAGCCAGGACTTCGTCTTCCAGGGACAGCGACGCCACAGTCTTGATAGAATCGACTGCTTCAACGCTAATGCCAACAGATTTGCTAAATGCTTCTTCGTGCTTCTCATGGAACTTGGATAAGGTTTGAAGCTGAATGAGGCCAATGCCCAACAAAATGGGAACAATAGCCAAGCAGACGATTGCAATCTTCCAGGCGACAATGAGAGTCATGATGATGGCTGCTATGAGATTGATGCAAATGGACAGAATGGTGCCAATGGTTGATCCGCTCAGCCCAGCAATCTGGTCGCCGTCGTTCGTTATGTATCCGAGCAAGCTAGTAGGCGTGCGGTCCTCAGACTGATGCCATTGAACGTCTTGCTCGAACAAGGAACGAAAGAGGCGCACGCGTATGTTGAAAATGGACTTTTCTGACACTATCCCAAACCCAACCCAGCTGATCAGGTTCGCGAAGAATTCGATGAGGGCTAGGACGAAAAACATCAAACCAAAAAAGTTCCCGCTCGATCTGATGTATTCTGGAGTTTGACAAGGCGTAAGACTACCAACTGTGTGGCCGAATATGACAGCCTCGGCCGAAAATGCACCACCAACAACGCTCGCAGCGGCAAGGGCGATGAGGGCGATGATGGCGTGCGGGCGGATGAATGAAAACAGGACCCGTACTGGGGCCCAGGGCGATTTTCTCTTCATTGAGCTATCAGCATCATGATTCAAAGACTGATGATCCTCGAGCGATTCATTCGGAACGTTTGGCGACATTGTCTTGGCATCTTCCATCCGAACCTCCACCAGAGAATCATCACTGCTCTTGTTCTCCTCCATCGATTTGGCTCCATCGGTTTCGGCAGATGGGTCACGCAAGCTCTGCAAGTCAACAAAGCCCGCGTAGGTTCCCCTCATAGCAATTAGCTCAGAGTGCGTTCCCTCTTCCACTACTCGGCCCTCGCTCATCACGATAATCTTGTCGGCCATCTGGATCGTTGACAGCCTGTGCGCCACGGAGATGACTGTGCGTCCTTCGGAGCAACGTGCAATTGCTGTCAGAATTTCTCGCTCACTCTTTGAGTCCAGCGACGCAGTTGCCTCATCTAGGATCAAGATTTTCGGGTCCTTCACGAGTGCTCGTGCGATGGCAATCCGCTGTCGTTGGCCGCCTGAGAGCTGCTTGCCGGTGGGCCCAACGATGGTTCCTAGCCCCTCAGGAAGTTTGTCGACAAACTGAGCAGCATTGGCAAGTTCTACCGCTTTCTGAACCATAGTCACAATTGCGGACATTTCGGCTCCGTGATGGCCAGCAGCTTCCGTCACCGCGATTCCACTCCTTACTTCAGCAGCAACCTCGCCGAGCTTCGATCCAAGCAGAGTAGCATGCAGCCACTCATGGTCGGGGGAGAAAGAATTGACCAGGCCAAGCGCAACGTTCTCGAGGATCGAGCGATCAAAGAGGCGTGATTCCTGCTGTACGAGTCCTATCATGCTTCGAACCTCACGAGTGTTGATTTCTCGGAGGTCATGGCCGTCTAGCAGCACGCTACCCTCAGCGGGGTCATAAAGGCGAAGCATCAGAGCAGCGATGGTTGACTTTCCGCTTCCAGAGAATCCAACTAGAGCCGTCTTCTTTCCAGCTTGTAGCTCCATTGACACGTTCTGTAGCACATGTTGCTCCGGCCTCGAAGGATATGCGAAGGAAACATTCTGCAGTTCAAATCTACCGGAAGCGGCCGAAGACAGCTTGCAGCCATTATCGGAAGTGCCGTTTATGACCGCTGGATGTTCCATGTCGGCCCTGATCTTCGAGAATGACGCGGAAGCGGCCGCAAAGATGTGCACGAAGGGCGTGACTTCGCTCAGGATCAGCGTCGCTGCATGAAAATAATCACATACGTTAGCTCCGGTAGTATCGGGGACCGAGTAAAAAAGGGGCGGGCAAGCCTACCATCCACGAGAAGAAAAATGACGGTGAAGACTGAGCCAACAGTTACGTCGGACACATCGTTCGCGATGTTGTCGGCGATCATTCTGCTCCCCAGCCAGAAAGACAAGCCATTGGCAGAGTAGGCGATAAAGTACATAAGACCGGCCTGAACTCCATTGGCAATAGCTTTTTTAAGACCTTCAGTTCGAGCCGCACGGAGGTGAGCGGTGAACTTGGTATCGAGTCTATCATTCGCATTAAATGCTTGGACGACAGCGACGTTTGAGAGAGCTTCCGAGGCAATCGATGCAGCGGCCGCAAAACGATCCGACACGCGCGAGGAGTATTTCTCAATGAACCATGCGCCGGCCAATGACATGGTAAAATACGCGGGAATAAGCACCGTGAGGATACCAGCCAATTCTGCATTTTTGACGAAGGCCACGACATACGACGTGATGAAGAAGGAGATACTGGAGAGAAGAATGCCGACTTTCTCAGAAGTGCCCGCTCTCACGGCCGATATGTCCCCATTCAGCCGTGACGCGACCTCTCCGCTAGGCATCGTGTCGAAGAAGGCAGCATCTTGATGCAGAAGCTTCTGAAGATACCGCTCGCGCAGCCGTTGCGCGAGACGGGCTCCACCGAGTGACCAGCAAACAAGATGAACGTATACAAGCACGAACTGCGCGACGGCAAGATAGACGACGTAGAGAATCTTGTCGTTGACGGCAGATTGGTATACCGCCTGCCGCGCTTGATCCGCATTGCTGGTGTCTCCGACTTGGCACGTCTGGTCATTGAAGTCGTCGATGAGTTGACCGAATATGATGCCCAAAATTGGAAAGGGCACACCTGACGCGCACGCGCTGACCAAGCCGATGATGAAGAGAAGGATATCGGATTTCGTTGGGTTGACCCTCGCGTAGATGCTGAAGTAGGCAAAGATGTTCCTAAGCTGAACACAAGCATGCTTTTGTCAGTATTTTTTCGTTAAAAAGAAAGCCACGACAAGCACATGCGCGACGCATAGACACGCACTGACTTTTGTCGAGAACTTGGTTCGAGCATCCATTGCGACTACCGGCGTTGGGTCCGTCATGTTCACCGCATTTCACAACTTTCTTCTCGCGGAATGGAAGAGAATAGAAGGTGCATTCACATCGTGGTTGCGGGCCAGCATCGAATATGGGATATCTCGTCTCTGTAACCCTGCCACTCCGGTTTTTTTTTGCTCTTGCAAAACAAAACCACAAGTCAATTCCCGACTTCCTGAGGGCCCTGAGGCTGCTCATGCTGGGCGGATGCATCCATTATCCTAATTGCATGGGCCATGATCCGTTACCCGCATCACCCCATTTCTTCTTCGACCCCGGTAGTTTCTCTTTTTTTTCTCGCCCTCGCACGGGCGCCGATGTCGGTCAGTGCGACGTAGCTACATTAGGTACCTACTCCGTCTTGTCATGAGGTGTTCTGTACATAGGTAGGTACATATGTACCTGGGTGGAGTACAGCGTCAGCACATGTACCTCCTATGTACCTCCTATGTACACGATCAACGACTACAAATCCAAACATCCTTCTCGTGGCCTGCGATGGGGGTGCAACTGATTGATTGATAAAATGACTGATTGATTAGATTATGCCGGAAGCCGCGGTTGGCCGGTTCCCGTTGTGGCTTTCAGCCTAGCCTTTGGCGGCGCCACTGCATGGAGTTGACTGCATTGGCATGCTCTAGGTACCTACTCCGTACGATGCTCCGCTGCCTCCGCAACGATCCAGTCTTCATTTTAATTCATCAATCAAGAATCCCCGGACGCCCCTCACGCCATTTCTGTTTCTCCCATTCCTGCGCGCTCCGTCCCAACAACCAAGAAAAAATGACATCGCCGGGGGTGAGACGCAGGGGACGGGGTGGCATGCATGTACCTACGGCGTGTGTCCGAGGATTTCCACAGCGCTGGCTACCTTGTAGGTTTGTATTGTATTATACTCCGTGCGCTACTCTCATCGGTGAGTGAGTCGTATTTACGACGGGAGACGACTCAGACGAGGCGTACACGGTACAATGGACCTCCTGCTCCTGTCGCCGAATGCGACGCTGAATCGTAGAAAGCTGCAGCATGGCGCGGCTGTAGACATGTCCCAACTTTAACCAAGACTAGGTACCTAGGTATCCCGCACTGCAGGGATGGTGCTGGTCACGTACAACTTACAAGACCTCGGCAAACCCAATCGTCATTCACAGAGCCAAGCTACCTACCTAAGGTATGTACGGAGTAATCGGTTTTCATTATGTACATACATACCTACCTATGTATGTAGGTACGTACATATCTATTTACATACCTACCCAGCCGGGGCCAGCTCGTCTCTTCTCTCTCGGCACGATAGCCTATAGGCCGATGCATCTGCAAGCTCCTCGGAATTCCGCGACAGCCAGGTAGAGGCTTGCCTGAAACTCCACCGTTTCGTCATCGCTCGCATTCACGGAGGACAAGTCGGCTTCAGCGACATTAAAAGGTAGAGGGGGCTAGCCACACAGATGTCGGCACGACCCCTTCCCTCCATCCGCAGATCGTCCAAGACCAACCACAACAACATGGCGCCATTCGATTTTAAGCAGGCAATGCCGGTACAGACGTACGGTCTCATTTATTTTCCATCGCCTCACATCATGCTAGTAGTCTTCAACCGTCCCAGCAAACTCAACGCCATGACGGTGACGGCCCAGTATGAGCTTGAAGCTCTCTTTGCGTGGTACGACGCAGAACCATCCCTCCGCTGCGCCGTCGTTACTGGCGCCGGACGCGCTTTTTGCTCGGGAATGGACCTCAAGGAATGGAATGAGATTGCCATCCGGCGGTCCCAAGGTCTTGCCGAAGAGCGTCCCATGAATCCACCCTCTGGTTTCGGCGGACTATCGAGACGACACGGCAAGAAGCCCGTCATCGCGGCCGTCAACGGACTGGCGTTCGGCGGCGGGCTGGAAATTCTAGCCAACCTGGACCTGATATATGCCAGCGAAAGCGCCACATTCGCCCTCTCTGAAGTCAAGAGAGGAGTTGTCCCCAACGCGGGGTCTCTGCCCAGACTCGCAAGAACGATTGGTCGGCCCCGAGCCATGGAGCTTGCTCTCACTGGCAGGGTCATTCCGGCATCCGAGGCCAAGGCGTGGTCGATGATCAATGATGTGACGGCAGATGCGGCAGCTGAAGACGATGCAGTTCTAGATCGGCCCGTGGTCAGGAAGGCCCTGGAGGTTGCCTGCTCGATCGCGGCCAACAGTCCCGACAGTGTCATCATTAGCCGAGCAGGCGTGATCTCGGGATGGGAGGATGGAAGTGCCGAGAATGCGAGCCGTCTTCTTTGCGAGACGTGGAACTCTGTTTTGTATGGCGGCGACAACCACCGCGAGGGGCTACGGGCTTTTGTCGAGAAGAGAGAGCCCAGGTGGACGGATAGCAAGTTGTAGCAGAGACTTGCTTCCTTGCGCCATGACACATTGGAACATTGTTGCCACAGTCGCCATCACTGACACGAAACAAATGGGCTGGCATGATGTATTGATGTATGTGTGGCAGTTCTATCGACTTCAATGCTCAATTTTGTTTCTGACGGGCCATACCTTTTTGTTCCCTTCTTCATCTGGCTTTTCGTATTGTTGCAGAACGTCGCAAGTTTTGACTTCACCTTCTCGCGAGCATGGATATAAGCTAGCGGCTAGCCAACCTCATACACCCTTGCTTTGCTTTACGTACGAATATTTTAGCTCCTGTCCTTGCCATCCGGAGTACAAACGGCCAACGGCCTGAACAAGGGTCTCTCGACTCTCGAGTCTCAGCCACGAATTTCGCAACAAGAGCTCACATGCTTTCTCGTTGTATTGTCGGAACAGACCGGGCCGACGACACATCTGTCGGTGACAGGTGTAGATATGTACCTATGTAGGTATGTATGTATGGATGTACATACATACGGTATACCTACCTCCCAACAGTGAACACGGCTTGCGGCCAGCAGACCTCGTAGCCTCGTCTCTGTTGGCCGAGAACGGGTGCGCTATCCGTAGAGAGAAGAAAAAAACTGAAAAAAAAAATAAGCAAGAAAAACAAGAGTCTCAAGCGAGACGTGTTACGGACTAGTGCGGTGGAACAGAGCCCTTGTTATCAGATGGTCTGGTCTGGTCTGGTCCTGTTCGGCCTGGTCTGATCTACAGAACCTGGTCTACTTCTGGAGTCTGTTGTCCATTCTGGCGTTTTTTTTTTTTTTTTGCCAGCCGCAGAGCGGGGCCTGCACCTAATAAAGGTCCGACTGGACCAGCACAGTTAACCGAGAAAGCCGTCGCGCCGGTCGGCCGCCGGTCGACACCCAATCTTATCAATCTAAGTTCCTGTACTCCGTACTCTGTACATACTCCTTCCTGTCGGTACCTACTCCTGGCGCAGCGACAAAAAGGGAAAGCCACCGCTGCCTTCGTCTCACATCTCCTTGCGTCTCCTTGAAGAAAGCACTTGTGTGTGTTTCAGCATCAACCTGACAGATTCCGTCGCTAGACGTGAATTTCTATCGAATTCGCCATTTTTTTCTTCTTCCTTTGGATTCCTTTTTTTTTTTTTGGTGGTGGTGGTGGTCTCCAACACCCAAGGAAGCCCAATAATGGCAGACACCACGCCGTCCAAGGCTGCTTCCACAGCCGTCACAGAAGAACAGCGCAGCTATGATGAGAAACACGCTTCTGAGCATGAAAGTGTTGACCAAACCGCCCAGGAGGGCGTCAGAATCGCAGAAGGCATGGCCATGTCATGGTCCAGAGGCTCGCTGATTGCCGTCTTTGTGTGGTAAGTCAAAGTGGTCCATCGACGGAAGAGAAAGAAGCACACTCCTTGTCTTAGGTATTTGGCTAACCATCATTCGTGTGTCTGTTTCGCCTGATGGCTTTCCAAAAAAAAAAAAAATAGCATGTGGCTGATATACTTTGTCAACGCAATGAGATCATCTCTCGCCGCAAATTTAACGCCCTTTGTGCTGAGCGCTTTCGAGAGCCACGCCCTCATCCCGGTCGTGGATGTCGTTGCGAGCATTTGCGCCGCATCCGTGTACATGCCCCTGGCAAAGGTTCTCAACCTATGGGACCGGTCACTTGGTTTCTCTTGCATGATTGCGCTGTCGACACTAGGCATGATTCTCATGGCGGCGTGTCGTACCTTTGAGGTGTATGCCGCGGCGAATGTGCGTTGTCTACTTTTTGCACTGATGCAGCGACCATTCAACTGATTGCCACGTGTTAGGTCTTCTACTCCATCGGATTCGCTGGCGTCATCTTCTCTGTCGATGTCATGACCGCCGACATCTCCACCATGAAGAGCAGGGGTCTGGCATTTGCCTTCACCTCGTCACCCTTTCTTATCACTGCGTTTGGCGGCCCCAAGGCCGCGGAGACGATTTACGAAGACAACTGGCGATGGGGCTTCGGCGCCTGGGCGATTGTGCTGCCAGCCGTGGCTGTTCCCATGATTGTGCTTATGCAGATGGGCAAGAAGAAGGCGCGGGAGAGTGGACGGCTGACCGTGTCGGACAAGGGCGTTGTCGATGGTCAGCGTCGAGGCTTCATGTACTACTTTGACGAGTTTGACAGTAAGTAAAACCGCGAGCACTCATGCACACCTACATACAAGCGTGTATGTGCCGTACTTTAAAACCTGTACTAGACTAACATTGATTTCCCCCAAGTCGTCGGAGTTTTCCTTCTTCTCGCCGGCTTCGTCCTCTTCCTCTTACCTTTCACCATCGCCGCCTCTTCAGAAGACACATGGCGCTCCGCTCACATCATCGCCATGTTAGTCCTGGGCTTCATCCTCATTGTCTGCTTCGCCCTCTGGGAACGAATGGGCGCCAAGACCCCCTTCGTGCCCTGGCATCTACTCCGGGCCCGCAACGTCCTAGGCGCATGTTGCCTCAGCGCCTGCTACCAAATCTCCTACTACTGCTGGAACAGCTACTTCACGTCATACCTCCAGGTCGTCTACGATGTGTCCATCTCCAACGCCGGCTACATTGCCAGCATCTTTGACGTGGTCAACGGCCTGAACCTCTTCCTCGTCGGTTTCCTCATCCGCCGAACCGGCCACTTCAAATGGATCCTCGTCGCCGCCGTGCCGCTCTACATTCTCGGACAAGCCCTCCTCATATACTTCCGCCAGCCTACCTTCCCCATTGGCTACACCATCATGTGCCAGATCTTCATGGCCCTCGCCGGTGGTGCCATGATCCTCGGTCAGCAAGTCTCCGTCATGTCCGTCTGCGAACACAACGACGTGGCCGCCGTGCTGGCCATGCTGAACCTCTTTGGCAATCTGGGCGGTGGCCTCGGCAACAGCATCTCGGGGGCTATCTGGACAAATACTCTTCCCCAGAAACTGCAAAAGCTCTTGCCGGAGTCTGCTGCCGGGGACTGGTCCACCATCTATGATAGCCTTGACGTGCAGCTCAGCTACCCGATGGGATCGGACGAGCGCATTGCGATTATTGCCTCGTATGCGGGGACGCAGCGTCTCATGCTTATTGCGGGAACGTGTGTCATGGTCCTGGGGGTGATTTGTGTGTTTGTGATTAAAGATGTTAACGTGAAGAAGGTGCACCAGGTCAAGGGCATGGTTCTGTAAGAGGAGGGGGGGGGGGCAGAAAGATACCACGGAAAGGAAAAAAAAAAGAGTAAGAGGGTTAGGGATGACGGGACTGAAAAGTATAAGCTGCGAAGTGTGAGAATCGTCTCATTTGCGGTCTGTTCGCGGAAATGAACGGCGGGCTTGACTCGATAATTTAGAAATATATTATAGAGAATAAGGGGATCGTACATGTTGAAAAGTCATCACGTATGTTACAGTGTTACTCTTTTCTTGATCTTTTACACCAATGTCTGAGAATCTTGTCCGTATTCTTCATTGATAAGGTTGATCACAGATCACTGAGATCAGGTCCCAACCCGTGGGCCGTATCCTTCGGACTACTGTTTGAAGCTGTACACAGGTAGCGCATGCAACACTTTTACACGTCCGGCAGTCTCAGACCGTCTCTACACATGTATGTCGTCAACTTACCCATTGATCAGCTCTTGCAATCCGTGACGGAGTGTAGAAGCAGGAAATACAGTTAGCCAAGCAGAGTACACACGCACTGCTGCTCGGAGACAAAGACAAAGTGCTAGGTATACCTACCCGCAGACGATGATACATAGGTACATATGAGTTATAACTTATGCAGGATCCTATAGCAGATTGTGCATATGCATTATAGACTGGTAATCGTCCACCAATCGGTTGACAATCACAAGACACAGCTAGTCCTATAAGTATGTATAGCGTTTCACGTATAGCTCTAACTCTGACAATATCTCCAGGGTAACAAACGAAGAATATGCCACTTCTTTTACCTATGCCATCTCTCTACAACTCGGATGGACCTGGTTCATTCATCTGTGCAGCTTCATACTCCTCGGCGATTTTGTCCAGCCAAGCGGCCATGCGGAGTCCCGCACGCGCGACCTGGACTTCGATGACCGGGCCGGCTTTCTTGAAATAGTCACCGCCAAGTTCCTGGCCCTCAATAGCTTTCGGGCCTTCAGGAAATACTATGCTCTCATGTCAGCAATGTATCCTAAGCTTCACGAACTAGGGCATCTTGCTGGGCAGGCAAAGTATACGTACCGTGGGTGCACACATAGGCGTTCGCTTCTCGCGACCAAGCCATGGCCGTCTCAGTAGCATTCTGGAAATCCAGATCCTTCAACCACGCCTCCCGTTGATCGGCAAATTTTCCATCCTCAATCTCACCAGCCAGCTGCTTTGCCCACTTCTCGGCCGTGGGATACGGCTTTCTGCGCCCGGCGCCCAGCCATTTTTCTGCAATGGACGTATCCCACACATGATGTAGATTAAACGCCTTCCCATCCCACAATACGTGTATCCGGTTCCCTCCCAGGGCAACATCTTCGTTGTGCAGAGGCTGATGCAAGTCACCGACAAAGTGTATGACAAATTTGGCGGCTTGGGCGCGACGCCAGGCGGGGAGAGACGAGTCCAGAGACTGCTGGGTATAGTTGGCCAGGGCGGAGATGACGCATCCATCGACTTTGCAATCACGTTGGAAGTCGACATTGCACGAGTGAGGTGGGCTGTCATGTGCGTCAATGAAGTGGAAGTTCTTGGTGAACCTGCCCCATTTTGTGTAGCGGACGGAATCGGCCCACGAGGCTACTTTGGCTAGATAATCGTTGCCGTCGTCGCTGAGGAGCAATTCCTTGAAGAAGGCTTCAGTTGTATTGGCGACAAAGTGGCTGGCCAGATAGGCGGTGGTGATGTGTCCCAGAGCTGCATGAAGGTGTGACTGTCAGCACGGCCGTATTTGTTCTTTCACGGAGGATATTTGTGTTTGGATTCCGCCCCTGTGGACTCTGAACGTACATCCCCAAGCAGTAGCGACAGGTGCCGAGGCAAGGCCCAGGGCCAGCGCTGTGATGGAAATCTTCATACTGTCGAGCACTCGGTGGACAAGTGCACGGGGTGAAGGCGACTCGGTGATGTAATTCGAATCGCAAGCGAGGTGTGGTTGTGAGCGAAGCAAGTTATATATTGACGTCGATGGCCCGCCGCGTTGGACGCCCGCGCTCAAGTGGCCAGATTGTCTCGGCTTGCGGTGTTGACGCAGCTAAGAGCTTATCGGGTGTACGTGACGTGACTCAATGACGAATCAAGACGAGGCCGCTCGGGCACGTGAGACAGCTTCAGGCATTGGTAGAGACAGAGCTGAGAGAAGTTCGCTTGCCAACTTGTCTTGTCTTTCCTCTTTCAGCCTGCGTCGAAAGATCGATGTTGTGCAGCCTGCCGTGGAACCCAACCTCTTCATCAATCTCGAAGCTATTTTCAGTATGGCTTCAATCATCAATGCAGCTTTGTTGTACCACCCACCGCGCCGTTTCCAGACTCCTTGTCGCGTCAAATGACCAGTCGGCCAGGCACACTTGGTACACTGGGAACGGGAGCGGGAACGGGAACAACGCCATTATTACCTATCCCACTGCAACGGCGATAACAAGAAAGCCCTTTTTCGATGGTATGTACGGAGTAACTCGTGTTGCAACTTGCGATGGATGCAGGAGCGACCCCGCCCCGCCGCATTTCAATCGTGCCTGCCTCAGCTGTTCAACAGCCTGGTCTGGTGGTCCCTTTTCGACGGTTTTCGTGCGTCATGCGCCCGAACCGCGGGTGACAACCGATACGCAGACAGCCAATCACGCAGCACGGATTCGTCAAAATCTCGACCCCAGATGACACTAATAAATCCGCGTCGATAAGAAACTCGACCGCCAGACCAAACTTGCGCCATCTCATGCCCGCGCACATCTTGGCTGGACCCTTCTAAGTTCTCTCCCAGTGTCAAGTTGATCTCGTGAGCTGGTCAGGAGTGCCCTTGACAAAGGCACCGAAATCTTGATTTGTATCACAGCATTGGGACTCGAGACTTCTGTTGTTCTTGGTCTCACTTTGTGATTGCCAGCCCGATTTCGCTTTTTTTTTTGGACTTCGAACCCCGCCTCGCTCGACTTCGTTGTCGAACTACCTCTTGTGCGACAAATTCTGGCCGCAACTCGGGCACTTTATTGCCAAGTGTCGAAGATAAGGACTCGATTCGACATGAGTTCGTTCGCGCCCGCAGCGGTTGCCGTCATGAGCCATTCTTTGAAGCAGGCATTGTCTGGTATTTTCGGCAGCATCAGCTTGACAGCTTGGTTATGTGTTTTGGTGAGTCTTGACATGTCCCTAGGTCACACCTGAATTGGCATCGTATCAGACTGGCTCGTCATGTTGGATGATCATGCTGATGACTGGCTACGTTATCGCTGCAGCTTCCTCAATTGGTCGCCAACTACAAGGCGGAAAGTTCAGATGGCCTAAGCATGGCTTTTCTGATCGTGTGGTTGTTAGGTGATGTTTGCAACCTCGTTGGTGAGACAGCGCTCCCCTGAACTAGCACCTGGGACACATAGCTGATGACTCAAATCATAGGAGCACTCCTCACGAAGCTTGCCCCCAGTGCCATTGCTTTGGCAGCATACTTTTGCTTTCTCGACATAGTTCTTATTGCTCAGACGAGCTACTACAAAGCAAAGGCTGCCCGTCGACGCGTCTCGTCCGAACGAGAATCAATGATCGACGCGGATGAAACCTGTGAACGGTCACGCTTGCTCGGACGACGACGAAGCTCAGCTGACATTCCTGGATCTCTCATCCGCCATGATATTCACCGAGAATCGGCTCTCGAGCCTATTCGGAAGGTAGTCGCCGGCGAGGATGAGACCCGGGAGCGTCGACCCTGGCTCAACAATATGCTTGGCTTGATGGCTGTCTACATTGTCGGCTTTCTAGGCTGGTTCGTCTCATACAAGGCTGGCGCGTGGAACGGTGACCAGGGTTTCCCTGAGGACGGAACCAATGTTCCAGTTCATTTCGGTGAATCGGACGTGAAAGCCAAGGTCGGCCTGTCTCTTGGCTACGTCAGCGCTATATTATATCTATGGTTAGTGTGACTGCGTACTGCCATCATTCGTTCCGGAGGTCTGTCTTCCCTCCTGGGAATCAGAGATGACTGACTGGTTGTAGCGCGAGAATACCTCAAATCCTCAAGAATTACCGAGAAAAGTCGTGCGAAGGTATGGCATGCTTAGGACTCCTACAAACTGACTTGATCTGACGAACGTCTCTGCCTAGGACTTTCCCTTCTCTTCTTCATGCTATCCCTCACAGGCAATTTGACCTATGGGCTTAGTCTGCTGGCGTACTCGCAACAAAAGGAATACCTAATCACAGCGGTGCCATGGCTCCTGGGCTCTCTCGGCACCATGGTGGAAGATTCGACTATATTTGTGCAATTCCGAATCTACGGCGATAATGCTCGTCTTTCCACTTTTGACCAGTAAAGTGCTGCTATGCCGACCCACGACTTATTGAGAGAACGACGTTTGCATTTCCTTTTGCTTTTTCCATATCGTTGTCTTTTCTAAATGATGCATCCATCGCGTGTTTGCATTGAGGGGCGTCGATCCACTGGACATGATTCCTGAACTGACATAGAGATGATGTTGTGGGAGGAACTCTCGATAGCATCGACATGTTAACGACGATTACGTCGCTTCCGAGGGGCACGCCTTAGGCGATAAAGATTTTAGACGTGCTGATCTCACAGAGCTAGAAACACGTGTGTACCGCTATTTATACATAGACCGAAAGCATTGGCGCCGGACTACAGAGTAGATAGGAGCAGTAGTGCTGTTTTCCTTTAATGCAAAGAAGAAAATAAACTGAATTAAACCCGATGTCCTTTGAGGCTTGACGCCGCACCGTGGTCATCTGTTCAAAACTTGCATATCTGGGGGAATGACTGTTATGTACTGTCATTGGGGAGTCGGGAGTCCGATTCCGACTACCGGTACGCAGCTCCGATGGCGGGGCAACTCATCATCAGTCATCATGGCGGGGGTTCATCATCGAGGAGCATCCCTTTTGATCGGGATCCATGTCTGCAAACCCGATGCCACATGCAATTGACTGATTTGACTCCCCCAACCTCGAGCTTTGGATTCTCACACGTCCTCAAGAAAACGCCTAATCAATCCTCCCGCACCTCCCTCGAGCTAACCTGATTCGTTTACGCTGCCAACATAACTCTCGCGGCGCAGATCTCGACAAAAATGACCAACCAAAGTCCATTCCCTCCCAAGAAATGCGGTTCGTCCATGCTCCCTCCCCCGACTTCAGCATCCATGTTCCATCGAACACGACACCAAAATCCGCCTCATCATCCCAATCACTGACTCGGTTCCAGGCGTTCTTGGCGCCACAGGCTCCGTCGGTCAGCGCTTCATCCTGCTCCTCGCCCAACACCCCTCGCTCAAGCTCCACGCCCTGGGCGCGTCGTCCCGATCCGCCGGAAAAAAATACAAAGATGCTGTGCGATGGAAGCAGGCCTCGCCAATGAGTCCGTCGCTGGCAGAGTTGGTGGTGCGGGAGTGCAAAGCCAGTGAATTCCAGGACTGCGACGTTGTGTTTTCGGGGCTGGATTCCGATGTTGCGGGACACATTGGTGAGACTTTTTTTTTGTTTTCTTTTCCTTTCGATTCTCTACACTACATGGGACGACAAGCACTTCACTTATTCTCTCCCCCCCC
>SRQH01000368.1:0-27454 GCA_018360345.1 Claviceps sp. LM84 group G4 | reverse complement strand
GTACTCAAGGGTGTCGCTCAATTCTTCTGGAACTAAATAGTTCACTTCTAAGCTACAGTTCTTCACCTCCATGTCACCAATAAATACGAGACCAAGTAATCGTAGGTACCTTAAGTACCTCTACGTTACAAGTTGAGGTGTTTTGGGCGTTGTGGGAAAAAAAAAGGGAATTTAGAATTGACAGTTTGGCCAAGTTCGAAATTTGATCGAGCATGTCCAATGGTGGGCCGTACTGAGAGCCTGAGAGCCGGCGGGACGCGCTTAAATTCGTACGTATCGAGATTCGAGGTTCACCGTTCTGCCCCATTCTTCAGCTGCAATTTGCAAGAATACGGAGTTGAGGTACGGAGTACACTGCCATACAGAGTACAGCTTTATGACTGCATGACTGCATCATGCATGATAAACTTCACAAAACCGTAAATCAGTGCAAAGAACTGCATCTGGCCACATTACGTAGGGGCCCGGGTTGTCCAACGGTCACCCAAGGGCCAAGAGAGATCCAGCATGCCATCCATCGCGGCCCTCCAGATTCCAGATCGTGTTGCCCACAAGGCGGATGTGGCTGCGCGCCACCCGCATGCTAGGCACCATTTTGGGACTCGGCCGCACAACCACGCGAATGCTAGCCAGCAGTATAAAAGCACGAGAGGGAAACAAAGGGAAACAACTATGTAATGTACATGTATTATTATTTAAAATACACTAGCTAGGCTGGCCGCCTGAGGTTGCCCAGTTCTAGAACCTCTGCATGATAAACAAGTCATACAGTAGGTACCTATGTACCTATGTTACCTACCTCGTACCTCTCCGTAAACTGCAGACTCCACGCTGCCTCCCGAGTCCCGGTCTACCTAGGTACTCTTGGAAGTTGGCGGCCCTCAACTTTCAAGGTGCGGCGACGAAGAAGGGCAGGGCGGTGAGGAAGATAGGAATACATATGTATATACCTACTCGTGGGTAAAACGGTTGAAAAAAGTAACCCACTATACCTCCACGAGTACATCAAAAATTCTGCTGGTTGGACCGAAAAGAGAACCCTTCGGGACTCGGGGAGTTGGGTCGTGCATCCCCGCGTCCTTTGGAAGCCTCGGTACGGAGTATGTATGTATGTATGTATGTATGTATGTATGTATGTATGTATGTATGTATGTATGTATGTATGTATGTATGTATGTATGTATGTATGTATGTATGTATGTATGTATGTATATCTGCAGAGTTTGGTGTATCACGTCTCGCATTGGTTATGATCAACGATCATTGTAAGCTTCATTCGCACGCGACTGATATGCGAAGCTTCCTGCCAGCTTGAACATTATTGTTGGGGCTTGCCTCTCCATGGTTGTTCCTGCTTGTTGAAACTTGAGACTCGAAGAGCTCGTCTGTCACGACTCACCTGTAGGCTGTGGGTCTACGGAGAATGTAGAGGTACCTAATGTACCTACTTCATGTTCGGATTATTGTCAGGGCGTTGTTCCGCCCAGAGCAAGCGAGCAACTCTGCGCATCTTCCTTCCACGCACATTCGCGTTTCTTTGTTACCTACTCTGGGCAATCAGCGACAAGCCCGGGATGAAGCCTACACGAGGCTCCCTGTATGTAACAGGTATGATAGGTACATACCCCACTTGTAGTCACTCCTTTTTTCTTTTCTTTTGAACGTCTTATTCAAAACTTGATCCACATCACTGAGAGCCTGATGAGAACATTTAACAGTCACTGCCAGCCAGCATCGCCATCACAGCATCTTGAATGAACTCGTTCTCTTCGTCAAGTTTCCATGGGATACCAGACTCAAATTTGCGCCAGAGCGCCTGTCTATCCGATATATAATTTCCAGGGTTGTAAGTTGCTGCTTCTACAAGGGCTGGAGGCAATAAGGCGGTAAACACATGAGAAGCATTCAGTTCAGTTCAATGATTCTCACATGCTTCTTTCCTGGACAAATCACTTACGGCAGTCGGCGTTGCAGTATCTCAATCGGAATTATTTTTTTCGGCTGGAGAAATATGAACTCGAACTTTGCCTGATGAGCTGTCCGGGAGTCGAAGCAGCCTGCCAGTTTGGCTTGGGTGGCCACTGTACAGAGCATAATCTGTGACTTCACACGGCAAGCGTTTAAGTTATACATATCGAGATTGGGGCCGGTTGACACGGTGCGCTCAGACATCCCAGGTTGTTCATTTTTAACTAGTCCGCACTCAGATCAAAACCCAGCCTGTCGGGTCGCACCCCGGACGCTCGTAGAGGTCGACGATCCTGTGCTCCGTGGCAAAAATCAATGAACCTCCGCCTCGATCCACTGGCCGGCATTGTTGCGCTACCTTGCAGGGACACTCGCTTTAAATTTCCGGCAGCCAGTCATGGGTGTCCGGGGAAGTGTGCCGGTTCCCACTCGACCGGCACACAGAGAACACTCCCCGTATGGAGTAATAAGCCAACAATCTACAGTCCGTGTCGATAACTGAGCGATTGATAAGTAACAAAATTAATGACCGGGACCGGGGGCAGAGAAGAGTCATCATGCGGAATAAGCGCCAACACAAGGGTCTGTTGTGAGTCGTAACTGCGTCTGGATTTCAGCTCGGCGATTGAAAGGCGGTGATTGGGCGTCTTCCTCCATTACGTGCATCACCTGGCAAAATCAATCAGCCATTCTTTCATCTTCATGCGACAATTCAAGTGAAGCTCCGCAGGCGGTGACAAGGGAAAATAATAAGTTGGTTCCGAGCGGTTCCGAGCTAGATACCTACCGGTAAATACCCATTGAGCCACCACGAGAAGATACATCAATTACCTACATACATATACATACGGCTTACGTACGGAGTATGTACATACATATACGTACCTAGATGATGGAGTCGGCGGCAATTCCGGAACTCTCCCGCCATGAACCAGAGCTTTGGGCCAAGATCAGGACGCACGGATCATACATATGTAACCCATTTTTGATCAAGCTTGCCCTCTAGGCTTCAGGTGTCAGTCCATCCAGGTCTACCAGGTACCTACGGAGTACTCCGTAGGTGGGAGGTAGTTACCGGCGTGATACATACCTCCTAGTGGAGTGTCATTCTAGATTAGAAGCCAGGGCATCGACTTCGCATCTCAGAGCACTGATATCTTTGTGGATTTCACGGAAGAATCAAGATTTTGTGGCTCAGTTCCGTCTTCTACCTTTCTCAACGATACTAGGCCACTACGCCACTACGCGGCAGGATTGGCTGTTCTCTCATCACCGAAAGCATCGTATGTAGATGCCGTACAATGCACATGCTGATGAGTGGTCTACAGTCTAGGTAGGCACCTGAGCAGTGAGCAGTTCGGATATCTGTGCCCCGGCCCCCAACAAGCCAACCCGCAGCGCCGCCGCCGATCTGTTCCTGCTCTTGGAAGGTGGCGCCTCCGGTTGAATCATGTCAACGGCCTCGATATATCCGAAATAATAACACGTACGACTGAGAAATGATTTGTTCCAAAGTTACGCCATTTGATCTGAGTGTCGGGGGCCGCTATTAGGGTGATCTGACTTGGCTTCTAGAAAGGCACGACGCACCGTCTGTCCATCATATGATACCATTATGATATCTATGTGCATGTCATGTCACACGCATTCTTGAGAATGCTGAACTTTTCAGGCTGATGGACCGGTCCAGGAGCCACAATTCTTTCCGCTATACATGACGTGAGCACGAGAGTCTCAAAGTCGGTTGGACTGCGACGATGGGTGCGACAGAGACAGCTGCAGGTGCCTCTTTCCGTGGGTGGTTGACCATGACTACACTCAGATACTCGATGCGTCCGAACCGTGTCATCACGACAGCTACTTTTGGACAGCCGTCTCCAGATTGTAGCGTCGTCACGGTCACTGAAGAGCAGCAGAAAAACGAGCTACGTCAGCATTATTACGTCGACTCGCGATATTCGCGCTCTATGGGATCACAGTACGTTTCCCCTCTTTTTAAGCGACTGTAAGCGCAACGTCGCGCATCTTGAGCCTCAGTTGCACAGGCTGGAAGCATATGTCAGATGTCCGCAGCAACTTCTCAAGGTCACACGAAGTCGACCAATGAGTTCCTGGCATACGTTTCCCATATCATTCAGTATTTGAGGAGCATTCGGTGTCATTTTGCGACTGTTGCGCCTTCTTGAAATCCTCATTCGATTGATCGTCTCACCGTTCTTATGTCTGAAGATGGCACACGACTACGATACACCACCTGCGTCGACGATTGATTAGGTCTAGGATTGATACGGTGTTGTACAGAGGGCATGAAACAGCTTAAGTTTTATTGACGCACCAGCTCCGTATGAGGAGCATCATCGGTACAAGCAAACAGCCAGACTTTGCCGATATCGATCAGTAGCAAATTCTCGTTGGTCTCGGTTCTGAATAAGTTGAAAGCCACTAAAGCCACTACATCCGGACCCCGCGTGTGCTCCGTGCTTCTCGTTGGGCACTTTGCAGACCTCCAGCACAGAACAAAATAGGTACCTATGTGTCCCGCCCACTCCAGTACTCGCTCCCCCGCATTCAGTATGACACTTGTTATAGACTTATAGACTATAGTACCTACATACATCAAGTGCATATGTACATGTACGCAAGTTGGTCCCGAAACTTGCGCAGCAACATGCGAACCTGGATCCCAGAAGTCCGTGTTGTCAAGGGTGGAATATAATTTCCCACGAATTTACGTTCTTTACGGTAAATACCGAGCAGAATTCCAGAGGCAGAAAAGCGTGCATGGAGACGCCCATGAGTCCATGACAGGCCCGCCCCTGACACTGGCGCGCTTTCAAGCCCAGGATTGCCCAAAAAAAAAAAAAAAAAAACCAGTCGGGTACAGAGCTCTATTGGTTACAAAGTCTTCATAACAGTAGTTGCACAGGCTGCTCATCGTCGGAAGAACTTGAGTTGGGTTGGCTCGTCACCCGTACATAATATGTAGCCCTCGATGGATGGATGGATGGTGGAATAGGTCTTTGCTCCTTGAAAGTCAATCTGATTCTGGCCCATCAGCCCGGCCGATCTCGGTCGATTTGATGATCTCGACGAGACCATGAACGAAATGAGACCAAAAAGAAAAGATGATACAAAAAAAAAGAAAAACACTTGAGAGAAAAGAAAAGAACGAAATGATAGGGAGTAGACAGAGGCGGAAGCATCATCATATGATGACTCAATACGGCAAGGGTAGCAAGAGTTTCGACCTACATTATACACATTATACATACCTACCTACGGAGTGGGTAGATGTACTCCTCGTCATCTGGCATATGATCTGGCATATGATCTGGCATCTTGGCATCTCTACCTGGTATGTACCTCCCAACAGACTGTAGTCTGTACAGTACTAATAAGAGGTACAGTACCTTAGGTAGGTAGGTACCTAGCATCTGACTAGCCCCTCCCCCTCCCCGTCTTACCCCCGCCCCTAGCGTGTGCTGGCCAGTGGGCACTGGGCAGTGGCCACCATTCCACCAGCATGAGTCCATGAGTCCATGAGTCCATGAGTAGGACCATGACGGACAAAGTGGTGGCCAATTTTCAGACGGGACATGGACGGCTCATCCAGTCTTTTCCTTATTATGATCTGGTGCCACTCATCCATTCGCATGCTGCTCAAATTGCACCCCCCTTTCCGCTACTCCTCCCCCCCTGGCCCCTGGGCCCTCACACAGCAACGCTCGTCAAGTCAGATGTAGAAGAGTGCTTCCTTGCACGGCCCAAATGCTGTGCCCCTGATCTGGGATTGGCGGCAGGGCACGTCGCTGCACCGCCTTGTTTGGCTGGCTTGGCGTACGAGGAGAGGCCGCCAAGGACTGGAGTACGCAGCAGAATGGGGATCAAAGCCTCCGAGTTTGCTCATTATTAGTACAGCTCCGAGCTCGTCACCATCTTGGTCCCATGGGCCATGGACCATACCTAGGTAGTCACCATACCGCGCCCAACAAGGGACAGCGAACTGGGTTTGCTCGCTTAAATCCCGGAGTCAGCGGGGACTTGAATCTTTGTCTCGTGAGCACTGAGGACTGAGGAGCCGTCTTGTTCAATTTGCTTATATGTCTTATCCCCCGCTTCCACCCTCCCTCTTCTTGCCGCTCGTGTCTTCCTTCTTGTTGTCCTTCATCACCAAACCGGGCTATGTGCCTCGAGTTCAAAAGCGTTTCTATATTTTGATCTAATTTTTTTCGATCCTTCTTATACTTCGAGGCACCTTTCCTCTTCGAGTTCAAGCACAACAGTGCTATACGATTACGGCTTTCTAAGTTCTCGAGCCTCCACGACTTACAGCTGCTCCCTCCCTACTTCCATATTCAGTCTCATCGTCATCCTGAACCTCGGTCCTGGTCCCGGTCCTAGCCGTCATACATGCCACTTATAACCGATTACAGCTTGAATCTACATTCTACGTCGGCCAAGGCCCATGGAGCAACCAGTGTACTTTTCTCCGTCGTCTTAGATTTTAATAGAGTACATTGGGGCTAGTTGTTTACAAGAACTCTTATTATCCTACTGATTGAGTCCGGTACCTCGTGCGTCTGAATGAAAACTTTGGTCTCGAAATAAAATAAGCATAAAGGAAGCCGGTTGAAGGGAAAAGTCCAGCAGATCCAAAGACTAAGACTATAGGCTTCATAGCTTTCCTAACACCGTTATAAAGGTAGCGCACCGCCTCAATTATCAACATGAGGAAACACACATTCAGCAGGCCTGCACGACGAGGGAAGCATGGCCCGGGGACAGCGCCCTTCCCTGCCAGGCAAATGTTTGTTTTGGGTACGAATGCATCCGCATCAGACTTGGTGTTGTTTTCTTCTCGTTGTCTTCTAGCTCTCCTTTTTTTTGGATTCAAACTGACATCCGACACAGCATGCTGCAGGATATGCGAGCCTATCGCATTCATGTCAATATTCCCCTACATCTATTACATGATCAAGGACTTCAACATCACAGACGACCCCAGTCGAATCTCCGTCTATGCTGGCATGGTTACATCCGCCTTTACCCTGGCTGAGTTTGCCACCGGCGTCATGTGGGGAAGATTGAGTGACAAGATAGGTCGCAAGCCAGTTCTCTTGTTTGGTCTTTTGGGCACTGCCGTGAGCGTGTTGGTGTTTGGGTTTGCGCCCAGCTTGCCTGTAGCTCTCTTTGCTCGAGCTCTCGGAGGGCTTCTGAATGGGTACGAAGTATTTTTTAGTTTTTTTTTTTTTTTATTTGCATCAGGAACTACCAACTCATCTTTTATTAGTTTTTTCTTCCCTTTCTTTGTTTCGACATGCACGCTAACTCTATACAGAAACATTGGCGTCTTGCAGACCACAGTGGCAGAGCTAGTGACGGTGAAGGAACAACAACGTGAGTGTTTTGTCTCGGCAACTTGAACGACCGGAATAGCTGATTTGAGATGCAGCTCGTGCGTACACAATCATGCCAATGGTCTGGTGTATCGGGTACGTACCAAGCAACGGTGCCTCCTCCCTCCATCGGGTTCCATCCTCTGACGAGTTCTAGATCTATCATCGGTCCCATGATCGGTGGCGCTCTCGCACGACCGTGTATCAGCTACCCCGATTTGTTTCCTCGTGGAACCATCTGGGATCGCTTTCCGTATCTTCTTCCCAACCTATTCAGTGCCGTCACCGTTCTCTTCGGCGTCGTTGTCGGGTTCTTATTTCTCGAAGAAACTCATGCGGCCAAGAGGGAGCACCGTGACGTGGGTCGCGAATTAGGATATCGCCTCCTGGGTTTTGTCCATAATGTTCCGTTATGTCGCAACCTGGGCCGCAATGTTGAAAAGGATAGCTTATTAGCAGGCGACTGCACGACCGGGTACGACACCACCACTAGCGCTTCGCCCTGTCCCGACGTTCTCGAAACCGAACAGGCTGTAGAAATATACCCAAGCCGCGAAGCCTCATCACGATTGACTCCCGGGGGCCACCCTGCTGCTATGCCGGCCACCGTCACTCCGGTGGCGGCAGTGACTGGGCCGTGTGAATTGGATAGCAAGGAGAAGATGGTCATTTTCACCAAACCCGTCATCATGAACATCATGTCCTACGGCATCTTGGCATTCCACACAATTACCTATGACCAACTCTTGCCCGTGTTTCTAAGTATGGAAAAGCCCCAAGTCGGTCCCCCCACCAAGCTGCCCTTCAAGTTTGTGGACGGCTTCGGACTAGACACCAAGACCATCGGCGCCATCATGTCCGTACAGGGCCTCTACTCGCTCTTCTCCAACTTCATGCTCGTGACTCCAGTCACGCAGCGCCTCGGGTCTCTGCGACTCTTCCGTTTACTGGCCTTCACATACTTTGCTCTATATCTCGTTACGCCGTATGTGGTCCTCCTCCCAGAAGATGTCAGAATGCCGGCCATTTACATCCTGGTTGTCTGGAAGTGCACTTACGCGACCATGGCGTATCCCAACAACGCCATCTTGCTCGCCAATTCTGCGCCAAGAAAGGAAGTTCTTGGCACTATCAACGGCATCGCTGCATCCACCGCGAGCTTATGCCGTGCTCTGGGACCTACCATTTCAGGACTGCTGTTCTCTCTGGGGCTTCAGACGGGCTACTCTGGCTTGGCTTGGTGGTTCAGTGGGCTTGTTAGCGTTGTTGGGGCCTATCTGAGCTCTCAAATAACGGAGGGGGGCCCTCGGGTTAGTGGTGACGGTGAAGAAGACGCATTGCTGCAGGAGGCCGAGGAGCATGAGAATGCTCTTTGACGTATGAGCGCTTTGATGCATGAGCGTGGTGGCGAAAGAAACGGGAGTGAAGGGGACATTAGCAACGTTGATCAACCTCAACCCTGCTTTTCTTGGACAAAGTCTCCGTTTGTGCAATGTGCGTTCATTGTCAAAAAAAAATCGGCGCAATCGACAACGCTTTATAAGGTCCACAGGTACGGTAGCATCCCCCTCGGCAAGGGGGGATCTGAGGTCAGGAGCTATGACGATTCAGTATTCACCGTACCCCTTGGCCCTTGCCTCCGTGAGGTGGGCGTCCCCCATTCCCACTCTGGGGGGAATCGGGTTTGTAATATGTTCTTTTTTCCTTCCTGTTCTAAGCCCCTGGATCGAAAGCTTTTCACCTCACGGTCTTCTTGGGGGGCGTTTCTTGGAAGTTGGGTTTTCTGGGCACTTCCAAGTTCCGAGGCCAGGGATACGAGGAATGCCATCATCCTCAGCAGGTAACAGGCGACGACGCGACGTGGAACATAGTCCCTATTCCTTGTTCTCCATGCAGAGATTATGCTATATATTATGGGACACTGGAATTTGTTGATTCCTTGTATGTTCCGATTTTCTTACCATACCCAGGATCTTTCATGGGGTGTCTCGGCAGCAAAGAAGGAGCCTGCATCTTAATACACGGCAGGCACGAGATGTTTTGGAAACGAAGGCCAATGAACTACGATCTTTGAGAGACGACGACACGAAGAAAAAGTTCGCATGCGGGGACCGTTCAACCGGAATTGACGGCTGAAAAGCTCCACGAGTTCTTTTGGAACTTCTTTCATCATGTTCTCTTTATATCTGTATCTGCTGTTCGTTCAATCGCTATTCCATTATCTATATTCTGATGAAATTTATAACGATCATATAGCCACAGTTGCTACACTTATCAAAAACAAGAAGACACATTTCTAGTACTAACAGTGAAACAAGTATACTCACGATTGCGAATGGAGCTCATTTATTCTCACAATCTAAAATCCAACAAAGTCGATCTCTTTTCTTTTCCCGCCGATACACAAAGAAAAAAAAGAGCTTAGAGACGGCTCTTGGCACATACTGTATAATACAAGCCAGAGGTTTCAGTCGAAGCAATTCGTTCAAAGCTTCAAATATGTTTACCGAGATTTCGGCTCCTCCGAGGCTGCACGTCATGATGCAATGGTACCTTGATGATATCGACTTGACAAGAACGGCCCTTGGGACGCCATTTACGGCAAAGGCCATGGCCTATACGAATTTCATGTACGCGCGCATGCATATGATTATGCACACATGCACAAATGTACACACAGTACGATGTGGCACAGCATCACCCCAGAATGACGAAGAAGTCCAAAGAAGCACCGACGACGCACTGACGCAGGTGAATGAAAGTCGGTCGAACGGTGACGCGACTTGCAAGGAACACAAGAAAGCGGGGAGGATTCTCGGGCCACGAGATCCTGATAATTGGCCACCGTTTCATGCGAGAGAGGCATGACTCAATGCGCATGTGTAGTAAGTACGTAGCAGGAAGAGGTAGGTATGTAACAAGATTGACGACGATAGGCCACATTGGCACTATTCAAAGCTTCATCAAGCTCTCAGCAGCTGATTTGTGAACATGTACGGTGTGACGGTTGGCCTGTGCAGAGCTAGGTAGGACGCCAGGTACGTCAACGGTCACATTTGGCGCGACGGAGCTACCCTTGTACGATACAAGCGCTTCACATTGGCCATGTTGACCAGTGTGCTGCGGTGTCTATCGTGAATTGTGAATCGTGATACACATAACGGCATTACTCACGGCTGTACTGACGTTGTTAGTATGTATGAAGCCTTAATTTGAGGGCTATGGAAAGAACATGTTGGAAACAGCCACAGTGAACTTGCCTTTTCGCTGAGAGAGAGAGAGAGAGAGAGAGAGAGAGAGAGAGAGAGAGAGAGAGAGCAAAGGCGAACACCATTATCTCGGCGGAGGGAGAACTCGAACCCAGGACTGGATTCTCCTGAGTCCTGTTACTGTCCTGCGATGGCTGTCTGTCTGCTTCTAAGTTCTGATACTCTTTGTAAGCAGCAGAGAGAGCGTCACGACTCACAAGTCAGTCACCAAGGAAGGCTCAACGCCAGAACTGAGCTCAGGTAAGAAAGACCAGAAGGGGCAGCTTGTGTAGCCAAAAAGCCAAGACTAAGAGTCGGAAGCAAAGAACATGTCCCACCTTGGAACAAGAGATCACTCGGTCAAGGACCAGGCCGTTATGTATGTATAACTTCCCAAGAATTCAGAGAGAAACCAGAAACTTCCAGAGAGCCTTATATTAGAGAGCCAAAGTCGATCATCATTGTTTGTATGTATGTAATATGTGCGTTTTGAATTGATAGGTATCTTCTCTTCAAGTTCCAAGCCCCCAGTTATATGTAATTTCTTGAGGCCCTTCACTTGTAATAAGTTGTTATGTTATTACATGTATAGGTAGGTATGTATGTACATCGGGGGGGGGGGGGGGGGGGGGGGGGGGGGGGGGGGGGGGGGGGGGGGGGGGGGGGGGGGGGAAGGGGGCCCCCCCCCCCCCCCCCCAACACCCAACCCGCGGCCTGCTTCGTTGCTAATTCGATTTCCAGACTCCAGAGTGTACGACAGTCGACAGGTATTATTGTGTGTATGTAACTTGTAAGTGCCTAACTTAGGTACCTAAGCGCAGGCAACGAGGCCAAAGGTGGGACAGTTACCCATTTTCCATACTGGATCACCCTGAACGTTTCGCCATGTGTCGAAATGGTCACGCTTGGAGTAGGTGCACTTTTGGAAAGGAATTATTTAGTATGTATCAATAATAATCAGTGTACATGTATGTATGTACAAGAGACAGACTCAGAAAAAAACAAAAATGCCCCCCCAAAAAAGCCATGACTTACGCAGTAGGTATTGAGGCCCTTTGCCTCACAAAAGCCGTCGCTAGACCATCCGTGATTGCACCAGTTCACTTTGGCGTTGTCCGGAAGTGGATGGTGAACTGCAGATGTTTGTGCCGCTGGGGAAGCGGTGGCAAAGCCGACTGAGGCGGACGCCAGGAGAAAAGTGAGGAACTGCATTTTGGCGATGGGGAATTTTTTTTTTTTTTTTATTGTTCAACGTTGTAATTTGCTTCATCAACGATAGATTGCTAGGTCGGTAGGTAGATATACTACTATGTACTAGGGTAAGTACATTCATGCCAACTTTATAGACGGCCAAATTGTGACTTGTGGCCACTGGCAGCGACTTCTCGAGCCCAAGCGGACGAGCCGGCAAGTGGCTACTGGTTCTCGAACTTCTTAATAATTCTTTTGTACATAGCCTGAAATGGAATATGTAGCAGCCCTGCACTAGGTACCTACCTAGCCTACCTACCTCTAGTCTGTTCCTGTTTCGCGTCGGTTCCATCGTTCTTCTCTCGCTCATCACTTGGAAGTTGGAGGCTGGGCGCTGGGCAGTAGGTATGTAGCCGTGGGAGAGGATTCCCACGTGGCTGAGACGCTCCAGAAAAGGATCTAGCCTGCTGCCAAGAGACACTTAAGACACTTGAAATTTGCAAATACCCACGGAGTACATATCATACATACTCCGTAGTCCGTACATACCACAACTAGGTACCTAGGTACCCTTGCAAGTTGCGAGTTGCACTTTACTCCGTACCTTTTAGGTACATAGGTACATAGGTGCATGATCGTGCATCGCGGGGAGGAGTGGGGGTTTTCCAGCGCAACATCCAGCACTGAGCGACTGCGCACCGATAATAAGTACATAACCGGCGAGCAGATAGAATACACCAGCGTTACGACGGCAATGGAAGTACCTAATGTATGTACCCCGTAGAGGCTTTCCTCTCTGCACTACCTAAGGTACATAGGATATTCCCCTATATAATACATTATCAAGTACCTATTTATGTGTATGTAGAAGTTCTACTCCGTAGAACTGGGCAGCCGAGACAAAGTGCAACATACATACCTACCTTAGGTACGTGCGAATGAGGTGGGAGAGCCGGCCGTGGTGCACTGTGTCAAAGGCTGCAGTGATATCTAGTTGTAGCAATGGCCAATGATGCTAGATAGGTATGCTGCCATACATGATACGGTGTACCACTCTCGTCAGTGTACCTACTTACGGCCACTTCTGTGGACCTGTTCTCTTTCTTCCCCATCTGGAGTATTCCTCTGCTTTCTTGCCCGGTTTCCGCAAGAGTGTCTTCCGCGATGTCCGATGTGCAGATTGTGGAGTAGAGAAAGAATCGGTCTGCGAAAGCTGCGGCTAGGTATTCTCCTCGTGCGTGTTCGCACTGATCCTGCTGTTTCCTACTACATACTCGAAGTAGTAGCGGGATCTGTCGGTACTCGCGGGCAGCCCGCTTCGAAGTGACGAAGTCTTACCCAGCGTTCTAATGCCCAGAGGCCTTTGTCCTGCCTTCGCTTGAGCCATGGCATTCCTCTACAAGCTGGCCGTTCGTCTCTTATCACCCGGGTAACGGGTCTGTTCGTCTTCTACTTGTTGCGCAGCCTCCAATTTTTCTCTGTTCTCCTGTTGTGTCACTGTCTATGATTTTTACGTGCCGCTCTCACCACGCTCCGGAACTTGTCCCTCCACCGTGGTTGTTGTCCGGGCCTGCCTTGGGGTCTCTTCGGAGTCGCGAGCTCGGCAATGCTTGTCAGTTCATCGAGATTCGACGATCCAGTCCGGACTCCACGTAGGTACAGAGTAGGAATCTATTTCCTGTGGGGAAAGGATCGGGGTAACATCGGTGGTGTGCTTCTCTCTCAAGACTGGTTCTTGACGGCTAGATAGTAGAGCCTAGGGGTCGGATCAATAATAATGGGACTGTAGCGCTTGTTGGCTCGCAGCACGTCTAGTCGATGCTCTGCTGGTACAAGACATGTTGGCTGAATGAAAAATGATTGATGAAGATTGAAAGGATTTCCGTAGGTGAGGACAAAGTGACGACATGTAGGTGCGTGAGATCCAAAGAAAGAGGGACAGTAGGTCATTTGTCCCAATTCTTAACATTACTCTGTACCCCCAGCCGAACCAATGTCACCTGCAAAATCATCGCCTCGCCTCCCGACCCCTTCTCCCCCTCCGCGGCGGCGGACTATGCTCCTCAATCACAACAACCTCATCCAGCGTACCATCATCCCGGACGACTCTCGGCGGCGGCGGCGGCACCACAGGCATCACAGGCACAGGCCCAGGTCTAGAATTCCTTCCCGCGGCCGATCGCACGGGCCGTAGATGCCGCCTCGTCTTCGTCGTGCGCACCTCGTGCTTTTCTCTATAGTGCCGAGATCCTCTCCGCCCGCGGCCCTTGCGGGTGCTCAGCACGCTGGTATTGGTGGTATTGGTGGTATTGGTGGTACTGGAGGTATTGGAGACGGACTGGGCGTGAGTGCGGGACCGTGATAGTATCCATGCGGCGGGCCCGAAGCCGAGTGCTGAGTAGAGCAGAAAGAGGAGGAGGACGATGCCGGCGAGGGTGCCGAGGACGACGCCGATGACGATGCCGGGGGAGGGGGAGTCTGCTAGGTTGTTGTATGTGGAGGGAATGGCGATGAAGGTAGGTTGGGATTGAGCGAGAGGAGAGAGGTTGAGGAAGGCGAGAGTTTGTTGTGGTGACGGTGATTGAGATTCTTGAGATTCCGGTTGCTGTCGTGGTTGTGGCTGTTGATGCGATTGTGCTTCTTGTTGACGCGCTTGATGCCGGGCCTGCGCTCGACTCTGCAAAATAGACATCTCGCCTCGTTCTTCTCAAGCAGTTTGAACAACTTCAAAGAACATATGCACCTTTCCTTTCCTTCGCTTCGCTTCACTTCTCCTCTCCTCTCCTCTCATTTCCTCTCCTTTCCTCTCTCCTTCATACAAGAACAAGTTTCCTGGAGGAGAAAAATCACTCAAGCAAATGGAAACCCCGCGCCAACTCGTGAACAAAGGCAAGAAGTTGAACACCTGGTAAATACCACCACCCCCACGATCAGTCTCACCCGGCCCGTTATCCCCGAAGAAGGAATATCAGAGCAACAAGGAAAGAAAAAGCCTCAGAAAAGCGGTGTTATGTAAGTGCATGCGATGCCCCTACCTACATATATTGCCGCACTGCGTCTACATAAGCAAGGATGCGCGCCGAGCCGCCTCATGATATCCTGTGAGCTTTGAGCCTTTGCCATTTGGCATCGATTGACTTGAGACGCGAGTGACCATTGTAATTTGTTGCTATGGAGCCGGGGGAGACGCGTATCTGACTTGGATGGCAAGTTGGACCTTACCTATGTAAATACTTGTAGGCTTGTCGAATCAGGACGTTTCCTTTCCTTTCAAATGCATTTCTTTGATTTCTTTGTGTGGCACTTTTTTTGGGCCCGATTATCTCGCGTACATCAGGCGGCGTTACACGGCAGGAGGGGCTGCGGATGTACATGTATGGTACAGAGGTGGCCAACTTGGGGCCTTTATAATGCAAATTAGTCTCCACGTCTTCCAACAATCCCCTGCGGCCATAGATTAGCTGGGAGATCGTCAGACTGAAGTCAAACTTCAATCCTACGGATGCCTATCTGAAGGTCGTGTGTTCGAGTCACACTGGCCGCACTGGAGTATCTTTTTGATTTTTCTCTTTTCCGAAATTAGGATGATGTACCAATGTAACATGTGTTTTTGCTGTCTCATTTTTGCGCTCCGGAACACGATGCACATATATGTATATACGTAGGTGCCGTATGAGATGGATGGATCATGGTCGTATTCTTCTGTGGTGGTGTCACTGGCTTCGGACCAATTGAGCCATGAGGGCTTTCGGCGGCTACACACGATTGGTCACTTCGGCTTGTCACAGCATAGGCATCCGTGGACCGTGACATCACGTTATCTGAATCCGATCGCGCACTTCTACAACAGTGCATCTTCCCCAACAGATGCTATGAACTTTCTAGTCCATTCGATGCGGTACAGACCGTACAGCCACGCCGCCCACGCGTTCACAAAGAAGCAGGCTGCAGGAGGGAGAGCAAAGAGATAAGAAAGACGCGAGCCGGCACCAATCAGTCCATCCATCTCGTTCCGGATTCGTACTCCGTACAACTCCATCTTCGTCGAGACTCCGAGAGAGCAATGCAACCTTCATTGCATAATCCTCGCATGGCTGCTCACCTGCATCCTAGCGACCCTAGCGCAGCATCTGGGAGCCTCGAGACTCATCACTCGTCACTCGCGAGCACCCGTTCAGGTGATGACATATAGCTCCCCTGAGGTGTCACTCGTCATGAACAACCGCTCCGCGGTATCGTCAAACACAAGTCCGACCGGCCGGAAACATTTTTCTGGGCAAAGCGCATTGTCCTTGTTCCACATCAACTGCTGCTCTGCGCTCTGGCTCTGCCTGTCTGCTGCGGGAAACCCGTTGGAGTAGGCCACGCGACTGAGGCGATATCCATTCGGGGGCTTGCGGTTCCTAGCAACAGGAAAACGTCAGCAATATCCCCGGCGAGTTGCCTCTCTTGTTCCATGTTTCATGCGTGCGCGCAGCTGCCGGAATACGGAGTACTTACCAGCTCCCGTGGAACGAAATCAGGGCAGACTGGCCATTGGGCGTGAACTTGATGTCAAGAGGCGCCAGATGAGATCCAAACGTGATGTACGGCGCCACCGTATTCGTCTTGCACCATTCATCTGTGTAAGAGGCAGGCATCTGATCTCCCGCCATCTGCAGTCCTGTCTTGGCCCCTCCTGGATATCCTTCAATCGTGGAGGCATCAAAGATGGCCACACACGCCGGATAGCCATAACTCTTGCCATACACCTTACTTGTAGTATCGTTGGGGAGGCCATGGAAATTGAGTTCCTCGCCCGGATTACTATTATGCACGTCGACACCCTTACGCTTCATCTCATCAATGGAATTCTCCACAGACCACTAGCCCGTTCAGTATGTCAGTCTGCCTCGATCCTCCTTTCGAAATATGCCAAGTTGGCAACTACACGAAAAGTCAAGGATCACTTACAATGTACCCCGTGGTGGGATCTTCCGCCACGCCCACGCTGTTTCTGAGGCCCCATCCGAGCACTCGTCCGTCTGAATACTGCACGGCACTACTGCTTTTGAGGAGCTTCTTGATGTCGAAGATGCGGATCTGACTTCTCGCGGAACCTACCTCTGCGGTTCCGGTATCAACATTCGCATTGGAGCCCCGCGACACGAGCAGTAGATTCGAGTTGTGTTGGGGGATCAGAAGAGTACGCGAGACGTGATCCGTTTGCTTCATGCCAGTGATGATGCGCTTCGCAGGTCCCACGGTGCCTCTGTATGCGTCGTAATCATACGCATAGACGTCGTTGACTGACGAGGCAAATAGGGTCTTGCCATCCGCGGAGAGCTCAATACCGTGGTTCAACTACGAAAGAGGGATATATGTCAGCCGATTTCCACCAAAGTCGGGCCTTTGCCGGGAGGAGGTTGGACTCTTTTTGCCCGCGGCTACAAAGACATGGCATGTCTTGTTTGGGTAGTTAGTTCATGGGCATAGCATACACTACTTTCTGCGACAAGCTGTTTGCTCGACGCGACGCACGTATCGAGGCCTTCCCCATCATCCAGCACGATACGTCTGATGCCCTTCCCACCGCCCTCGACTACCAACAGGTTGCCCTCGGGGTCAAAGACAATTCCTCGTGGGCGCTGCAAGTCGTTGGCCAAGAGTTTGAATTGCACACCGGGAGCTACCTGGGGGTTGGACTTGGGCTTGAGGCCCTCACAGTGCGCTGCGATGGCCACGCCGGCATACAAGACCAATGCCACACCCAGATATCGTAACGGTGCCATCTCTTTTCTCTTCTCTTCTCATATATGTATTGTATTGTATGTTCTCTCAGAATTGCGTCGTGATTAGCCTCGTAATCGCCTGAACGCGCTGGTTGTGTAATGCCAGGAGATCTGTGAGGCAAATCGAGGTATGTAGTAGACATTTGCAGATTTCCGACAGCAGAGATAAAAGAGGCATGTCGAGATCTTTTAAAACATACATATGTACCTACATGGCGTCCCCCAACGCAAGCCCCAAAAGCAGTATTGATCGATCAAACGAGACACTACTCTGTACAAACGCGCAGTCACGACTCACGCGCGGCCATTCAGATTCCTGTCCCTTCTATTAGTCTCACTTTTTTTTCAAGTTTTGGTTGCTCTTTCCCCAATCCAACGGCCAAACAACCATCCATTGACGCATCTCCGTCGGGCCTATTTCGTAGTCACCCATCTCACAAGGCCGCCAACCCAAAAAGGGCGCACCCCCCCCAGCTTATCTGCATTCCAAGCAGCACGTGGCGGATGGGGGCATATGAACAGACATGGGAGCCCGGAGAACATTATCCGAGAGGGTTAATGGTATAATGTATGTACCTATTTATGTGTGTGCATACGTAATTACAGGCTTCAGACGCGTGCTACCTATTTACCCGCGGAGATTCTGCGGAGTGCATACCATCTACATACATGCAGATACAAGGTACCTCTACATATGTATGTAGGTTATACATAGGTAGCTTTGGACGAGAACCCCATTGAGGAGGCTTGCTGTGCATGACGCATGGAGATATTATTCCCCTGTACTTAAAGCACCCCGAGTCGCCAAGTCATGTACAGTACATATATATGTAGTTATGTATTTATGCACTTCGTTTGATTCCCCGTTGGAATTCCCGTTTGGATAGATACCACTGACCAGGGACCGTATCGATTTCCTGTCTTGAGTCTTGACTCCCAGTCTTGATCCTCAATCTTGATCTCCAATCTCGACCCCGGTTCCCCGCTCACTTCATACCTACCTAGGTACCTACATAGGTAGGTACGAATCTACCTTAGGTACCGCAGGAGTCATGTAAGTGGACACCGACCAGATGTTGGCACGTGGACAACTATCATCTGGGAGTCTTTCAAAGCCTCAATTGCGCTTCGTCTCTTCTTCCAAGTATGTAATTACTAATCCCCTCTCGAAGCTCTTGTTTTACTCGTCGCAAACTTGGCACGATACCGAGTCTCATCTCCGAAGCACCTTATTAGTGTAAGCCTCAAGTTTCAACACAATTATTTACGTAAATTAGAACCCTGGCGAGGTTTCTCTTCTTACGTATCAAGTAGGTAGCTCTTCTCTCAGAATCAAAGCACACTAATCTGTACATTCATCTGTTCTTGTTGTGTGACAGAGTCCCCAGCTCTGATCGACGACACGGTCGGGACTTTCAGCAAGAAAACCCTTCATCAAACCCCTCGTTCCGCGTCCCATTCGGTTTATGTTGCACTGCTGGTCGTGGACCAGAAGCAGGATAAGGTTCAACTGACTACGTCAATCAAGAGGTACTAATTATACAAAGATGAAGGATTTCGTGGCCCGTTTGCTGCCCATAGTCCATCTTCTACTTTGCATGGCGAAAGGCTCAAGTTTCAACACACATCCAGGGATATCCTTTCCTTCAACGGGCAGCCGGACTACGAAATCGATACGAATTGAAGGATGGGTATATATATATATATATATATATATAGTCTGCGGGACATATCTACCTACACACATGACTCAGATGTATCCCGTTTCACAGCCATTTCACCAACCCAATCCTCTGTGGGACATAAAATGAATGTGTCTTGATGCTTTTCTCGCTCCATGCTATGCTCGTGGTAACCAAATCCCTCCCACATGACGGCACAAATGATGCGCACTATATTCCTTCCGTATAACAAATATTGGGGTGCTTCCCCGTTTCCCCTCTAGGCAATCTGTATATCAAGTATCAACATAAGAAAAATCAAGTCGTGACTCGTCATCTGGCCAGAAGGAGTAAATCAATGAAATACAGCTCTCTTGAAGAGCAGGCAGAAGAAGAAAGTTCCAATTCCTCATGTAGAATGGCGAGTGCTGCTTCAGAACATCATTTGCGCCAAACGCCGCATAAGCTTCCCTTGCACGTTTCGCCAACAAAAGAAAAGCAGACATGATAACGTTGGTTTAATTTTGTTTCTTTTCAATGACAGTAGGTATAATCGTTAAATAGTTGTTCGCTTAGCGTCTAAAGGACAACTTGTGCGGAATGGGTGGTAAAGCCCGCGTCGGCGGAGGGGCAGGCGGAGGCCCAGTGGCAGCCATCTGAGGCATGGAACGCCGACCCTGAATGCAGGTACATCTTGGGGTTTGGTCGCCATCAACGAAGCGCCCCGGAGCTTGCTTGTCTGTGGAAGTGACTGTGACATATGAGTCTAAAGCGACATCCTTGAGGGCTGTCGAGACGTGCGAATCATAAGATCTAGACGACCGCAAAGCCGAGACAGAGCCGGAGCCCGTGCTGAATCCCTTTGCGGTTTCTGATGACATGCTGCTGTGTCCTTGCAGTTCCGCACCAGCCGGGGCGCATTTGGGTGCCAGCATGCTGGCAATGTGTGGCCTCGCGGAGGGCGCCGCATTCGGCTTCGACGACGGCGATGACGGCCCTTGTCTAAGAGAACTCGTGCTCATATACCTGCGCGGACTATGGCTCCATCCAGTCTCTTCCGTTGGCAAAGGTGGGAGCTCACGGGGTATTTCGGGCAAAGGTCTGTCAAGATGCGAGGCACGTCCGCGGGAGATTGAACGCAACTCTCGCCTCTCAGGGCCTCCGCGTGACGAAGCAGGAGATGCACAAGATGCATGCAATCGCTCCGTCACTACTGGTCTGGCCGCAGATGAGTCCGTCACGACTGATAGGTGATGGACTGACTGCATGGCCGTGGCCTGTATTTGGCTTAATCGCCTAGGTGAGTTCCCACCGTCTCGAAATGCACCGGGAGACCCTGTGTCAGCTCTGCTTCTCGGTCTGGAGACAAATACATGACGTTGACCCGAATTAGGTGGAATGGTGAGGGTGGGTGCGGGTTTAGCGCGGACTGGCGACATCGTCCTCTCACCAATCTCGACAGCGGCTCCACGCGACGTGGCTCGGTAGTTGGCATCATCTGCAAAAGGATCCAGGGGATGCACGTATGCTCTTCGACTGGTCATTTCGAACGCATTGAGCTTGGCCCTTATTTCTGCCAGCGTAGTTTCAGGTACTCCAGCGCCTTCGTCTGTGAATCTATCGTGCGTTGGAGAGCTATTCAGGGATGAGCCGCTGGATGTGACAAATGTCCGTTGCCCAGAAGAAAGAAAAGAGAGACGATTTGAGTTCTCTCTCAGACTGTCTAAATGGCGCTCGTCTTGAGATAGGATGCTGTTGATGGTGGAAACGTCGTCCAGCGACTGGTTTCGAATTCCGCCCGAGCTCATTGTTCGAGTTGACGCCACGCTGTGATTCGTCTTTTCTCCCAGCGCCCATCCTTGGCCGGGACGACTGCTGCTACTTCTTCGTGATCCTGTCGGGCTCGCAAATCGCAATGAATCGCGAGCTATGGTCGTCCTTGGGCTGACGGGCTCTGTTGATAGACCTGATTCAATCTCCGTGATAGGCCTGCCCGTCTCGGATAGTTTCTTTGGTCCTCCCAGCTTCTCGATCTCGATTCGCAGAGTCGCAATCCAGCCCTCCATGCTTTCTGCGTTTTCGAAAACCATGAGCAGATTAGTCGCAGCACGTCGCTCCGTCGTGCGGAACGATAGCTTGGAGAAAATGGAGCGAGATGTTGCAGCAGGTGCCGGCGCATCGTCCATGGCGGCTATGGATGATACCTGTATTACCCAGTGGCAGCCAGGGATGGCGTCAGTAGCAAAAGCAGCAGATAAGGGTCCTAGGCGGAGTGCTTTCTCCGGCAGTCGATCGTAGTGGCCCTCGGCTGGGTATTGCAATAGATATCCTGCTACTAAGACGTAAAGCTTCCTGGTCCATTTCAATCCGGTGTTTGAGGCAGCTTTTCTTGAGCGGTTCTTCTTCTTGGACTTCTCTTCACTTCCCGCGGCACCATCTCGGTCTGGTTCCGTGGCACTGAACGGTGCATCTTCGGCTCCAATCCCCTGGACACTGTTTTTCCTTCCGTTCATGCGCAAAATTACTTCTGCGGTCAGCGACGTTGCTGGTAGGGTGATATGACGGACTGCTTGAGGGAAGGCTTGGAGTAAGGGTGGAAGAGGCCAAGGCGGAGACGAGTCTTTTGGAGGATGACTCCCAGTTCTTGATGGCGCCCTCATTCCCATCGGCCCAGCTGGCTCACATTGCTGCGGCAATTGCCCTAGTTCGGAGTTTTCAGCTGTAGGTGGCAATGGCTTCCAATAAAAGTCGCCGAGCTGCGAATTGTTCCGCTGAAAAGATGCAGGTGATTGCTCGAGATTCGTGACAGATGTTCGCGAACGGACCGACTTGAAAGAACCCGTTGGATCTGTTAATCCATGCACGTCCCTACTCAACCTCGACTTTGCAAAGATGTTCCTAAATCCTAGTTTCGATTCACGGCCACCAGATTTTTCAACTTTTTCCTGCATAATCGGCATGCGATGTTCGAGTTCAGCTGCGTGATCAATGCCTGGTCCTCGAGGACCTCGAAGTTTGTTACTCGGAAAGCCTTGTACATCATCGGCCAGGGACTCGTTCGTCATGATAGATACGTGGTGCTCAGTGGTCGTGACAGTGTGTCAGCTCAGCAAGGGAATCTGAGATGCCGATTGTCGTTAAAGATTGTTGAATAAAACAAGACAAAGAAAGCTGCGTCAAGACTCCATGCGGGGGAGACAGGCAATGCCACTACCTCGAGGCTTATAAGCGTGCCTTTCAGTTCTACCTCCTCTTTCTTGTTCTCGGCAAATACCCTTGAATTCTCTTTTTTTTTTTTTTTTTTTTTTTTTGGGAAAGGCAACTTAGCAGAGCAAGCACGAGACACGTGAGAGCACAGCTGTACTGCTGCTGTAGTAGAGTCGATAACCGCAAGCCACTTTTGATTATCGTCCGAGGTTGCGTATATCGGAATGGTTCAGAGACAATGCGAAGCGGTGAAGGCGATCCAGGGAAGCAATGGCTGACTCAAAGACAGTCGTGATAATGAATACAAGATAAGAGACAATGTTTGGAGGAGGTCAGGCCCTATCACAGAGAGATGAAGTAATACCAACGCAAAGAATGAAGGTCCAATGCCGTGGATTTCTGCCTAACACAGATAGGTCACATCACATCGTCCTACACGGAGCACAGCGGGACATTCTTGTATTGTTTCGTCCCGCACGGAGTCAAAGCATCCCGTATTCCATGCCTGTTTTGCATTCCCAGGCAGTTGGCGATAAGGTGGGCCCTCAATTGATTTGCCCGCAGGCCGGGTTGCTCATGGCATTTGGCTGCTCCGCCCACGACACATGCATCATAACTCATAAGAGAAGCACAACGACAGAGCATGTGAGACAGCCAATGTACAGTATAGTTAATGTACGGCGTATGTACTCCGTAGGTAGGTAGGTATGTAGGTAGGTACTCCGTACGGAGTACTTTCCACATCATCTCGCCGTCGTGTCCCTGCCAAGACCCATGCAAGCACGGTTGCACGGTTAAGGCACTGCCTTGGGTCTACTCCGTAGGTCAGGGGTTGCACAAACTGGTTGATGCATCGGAAGAGATGGAACGTGAAGGTTAAGTCGACTTTGCAGGCTGCAGCGGCTGCTGGCTTCGTTCGAGAGCTGCAGGTTGCAGGCATGCTGGCTTCCCTGGCCCAAAGGAGATGTTGACCGGGGTCCTTTGGAAGAGGAACTCGTGTCAAGCTTTCAAGGTTGGTATCTTTTGAGTTTCCATCCTCACGTCAAGAATACCGTATACGCTGAGGACGTCGGACCTGTGTAGCCATCTTCGGTCGGGTTATTGGGCCTTTGCTCTTGGACTTTGCTGTCGACTTTTCGGTTCGGAAGTCATGCAGGTGCTCGGTCGTCGCGTAACCCTCCTGGCTGCAGGAGAGAAGCAGGACAGGGTCCTTTCCTCTTCTTGTTTTCTTTTTTCGTCGGGGCCCGGGGGAAGGGCAAGTGAGCGGAGACAGCAAGTGGAGCGCAACGGGGGCAAACTTGTAGCATGATTGGCTCTATCCCACGAGTCCATCAAACGGCCACGACTCCACGAGCCACGAAAGAGGGGATTTACCGTCACTTTAACGGCAGTTCCACGATGCCCCCCGGGCCCCGGCCAAGGGACCAAGCCAACGCTTTGATACTCTCGAATTGTCTCTGAGATGGGCTCTGAGGTGAGCACTGAGGGCGGCACGAGCGATGATCAATCACGACTTTCGCGATAACCAACAGACGCCATCATGCAATCAGAGCCGACCTCAATCGGCTCTATCTCTATCCGTATATTCGTATGTACATACATACCTACCTACCTAGCTGCTCTAGTTTGCAGCCCACTCTACCCTTTGAAAGGTTGCTGCAGGTACTTCTTCAAGGCACTATTGACAGTGCAAAGGAACCATGTTCAACAAGACTGCAATTTCGCAGGAGGGGCCTACAACACTGTACAAGCAAGTAGGTCGCGCAGCATGCGTCACTGCCGGAGTCAATGCAAGTATGTATGTATGTATGTACATAATTAACACGTGCGCCGAATATGTCATCGCACATGAGCTACACTTGAGTTGGTCGAGACGTGTGCACATCTACTAACTCCTCGGCCGTTTACCAAATTATGCCCTGGAGGGTGTGGCGATGCCCTCAACCGCAGCGTGCAACGTGTTCCTCGTCTCGTCTACCTACCTTTTTCATTGTAGCTCTTTCATGGACCCCTCGGCTACAGGCACCCATGCTCCCCGGGAGGCCGTCGAGACTCCTTGCTGGTGGTTGCCCCTGCTCCGCAGTCTCCGGAAAGCAGAAGCAGCCAGCTTCAACGGCATGCAATTCTTTCTTTGTTACCTAGATGAGATCAATGTTTGGGCATTGGGTCACCGGGCCACTGTCTTACGGTTTACCTATCTTTACCAACCGCAATGTGATCTTTGCCTTCTTGACCTCGAAACCTGTCTATCCTCGACTGAGCGATGGCAAGAAGTTGAAGCATGAATCGTACCACATTGCCCTGACTATTTCGTAAGGGCCGCGATACAGACTAGCATGGGGTCGGTCCGTGGTCGACCAGACTCAAAATTACATGAATTACATACATACATATACACACAGAATGTATGTATGTATGTACACAGTCCTGCTTGCCGACTGCTTGGAAGCATTGAAGCAACATACTCTGCGCCCCTGGTCTCTCTCTATGGTGGTGCTTAGTTCTGCTAACGCGTCGCGCCACGCGGCTTCGGCAATGACTTCATGTTTGACCAGCGTATAACGGTGATACCTACGTACCTAGATAGGCATGTAGGTACATACTCAATAGACGTGATTGTGTTGGATGTGTACCTCGTTAGGTAGGTAGTGAAACATGTGACTGGGACATGTGATAGCGGCTGTGCATTTACAGATCCTTGAGAGAGCAGACACCAGCTCCGGCGTAGGATAATATTCATGTCCCGTTAGGCCGTTTCCCGATTGAACACATTTGTGTTTTCTGCCTCTCAGACAAAGTTCACGGTCAACACAGGGCCAGATTTCCATGTGGCTCCCCGCACAATCCTCCGTCCACGGCTCGTCGAAGTTGAAACATTCGTGTGGGCAGGGAGTCGACTCTTCAATCCATCCGTTCGTTTCAACCTTTAGTTCGATAACAGGTGTTTCGACTATTTAGCTGATCAGATCCTTCATGTGAATCGTGATGTCGCATCGTTGGACATCTGAACTGATCCGATCTAGATCACGCCATTTACTTTTGTCAGCGAGAGACGGCCGCTGAGGGAGTCTCGTGCTCATTTATAAATCCACCCGATGACATCGCATACCTAACTCACGCTTTTCGGTCGTATATCTGTAGAAACGATGCCCTTTCCCGTGGTTGCCGAACATCAGTCGAAAAATGTACAGGGTAGGCCTCGATGGTCCTGTGTACGTACACTTAGAAGACGTGAACCTCTGGCAAACGGAATGCTACCGCAGGAATCCCGTAGACCAGACGAATCGCTTGTTTTCTCCAAGAGACTCTCTTATAAGTTATAGGTACACCGCGCATGCTAGCCGCAATGGGCATTCAGCGATCTGAAGTAAGAAGAGAAGAACCTACCTAATGGGTTGGGATAATCGTCGTCCAAGTCAGCATGACGTTATTTTTCATCAAGGTTGCTTATCAATCACATTAACGACCGCAGCCGCCTACAGCCGCCTACAGCCGCCAAAGCGCTCTGCCACTGCTGTTGGGCCACTTTTGCTCCGTCGCTATTCATGGTTCATCCACTGCTAAATACGACCCCACAAACGGCGAATAACCAACAACGCGGACACGGATAGGTAACCTGTCAACCACTCACTACCTTAACCAATATCGAATCATCTACCACTCGTCTAACATCACGTCCTGCTGTAACTATTCATCGATTAACCAAGATCATGGCGGTCAACGACGACGGCTCTTCGCTCGCCAGGGCAGACTCACCAACCAGTTCACTACGATCCGCTTCTATGTCATTGCAAGCAGCCGCCACGATGAACGCTGGCCTGCAGCGGGAACCCTCGCGTCGTAAGCACCACCGTTTTCCACTTCATCATAGCTAACCAGAACCAAAAGGAAAACCAAAATTGACTAGAGATGTAGAATCTTCGAGCAGCTCACTACCACGGATTTCGTCTTCTCCAAATAACAACAGACGGCGTTCGACAGTTCTCACGAACCTACAACTGAATGATCCTTCTGTCCCTGGGCCCGGGGAGATGGTTCACGAACGATCGGCATATAATTCATACAGCCCCCAGCCGCTCTCAGGTTCACCTCTGATGGCCGATCCGCATCATCATCGGGCGCCTAGTTTGGGAGAGCTGCACCAGGAGCTTGAAGCGGAACAGGAAGGCCATGTTGTAAGCGCTCGGCCTAGCTCTTCCAAAGACCGAACGCCTAGATACACATGATGCTGATGAAAGTGTGACAGAATCGGCTCCTACATATGATAAGGCAGCAACAATTGGAACTATCACGACTACAGTCATCGCGCCCTAATCACAGCAGTGACGCTATTGCCGACGAGAGCCCAGTCGCAGAAACATCACCTAGACCAATCCACGGCTTCGCCAACTCACAAGCCAACGGAGCAGGCAGTCATACGGTCGGATCATACTCGAAATCGCCGGTTCTCCCTCGAGGATCTATGGAGATGGCACGCGCAGACCTGCATCGCAGATCCAGAACCCCGAGCCATGGCGCTTCTCCCCGGTTACGAGCAACATCAGTCAGTCAGGAGAGCGGAGATTGGGCCCTTGGTGGCCGTGATGAAAATGCATTTTACCAGGCAGAAACACAGATGCTCACACGAGAAAACCAAATGCTGCGCCATCGTATTCGAGACTTGGGTAAGTATGGAGTACCACCCACCGTGGAAGGTAAAGGGCAGCCTAACAGAGCGCGACTAACAAGTTACCGTGCTAGAGAAGCAACTTGCAGAGACAGCACTGAGCCCCGGAATCGGCACCGAGCCGTCGATACCGTCCCATTTGACCCAGTCATCAACGGCAGAAGAAGAGGAGAGGGGTAGTGAGACTGAGAATAATGAGTCGTAATTTGGCTGTAGCTTTAGAAAAGAAAGGGAAGATCGAGAGCGGAGATCGTAGGCCAGACACCCGCAGGAGCTGTGCTACGAAACAAAAAGGAGGTCTGAGTAGTAGACCAAAAAGACGACAGTCCTCACAGGACAAAAGCAG
>SRQH01000367.1:0-27532 GCA_018360345.1 Claviceps sp. LM84 group G4 | reverse complement strand
AGGAGGGGATCTGTTGCGTCATCTTCCTTGATACTTGTTTTGGGTGCCATTTGAAGCGCGGATACTGCGTTAGGGAGAGTTGTATATATTTACTCAATTTAATCATCAAGTACGAGACATGTTTTCGGGGACTTTGGGATCATGTGAGACTGACTTTTGTAGGCGTCATGAAACATTGTTGTGAATCTGGCTACGAAAGACTACTTACATAGGTACCTCTCAGATTTCCACAGTTTCGGCAACGACATGACCCTCCAGAAGCCCTTCGGGGGCGCTGCCGCGGGCTGTTCTCGCTGCGCTCGCGTCGTCACAAACATAGGTACAGTAGAGTAGCTGAAGGCGAGTCATCTTCTTGCATTGGGCTGATGTAGAAGCAGGTCATTTAGTTCCATATTCTTGAAAAAATTGGAGCTTCTCTCTCCTTGAATTAGATTACTATCTCAGTTTCAGGCAGGAGTCGTCTGGTTTTGCTCTCCCTGAAAAGGCCCGTGCTTAGAATTTTTGCTTAGATAAAAAAAAAAAAAAAGGGGGGGGGGGGGTTTGTTCGCAAGAACGATTATAAAAGTGTATGGTGGGCTTGTGCACTTCTTGCAGCTTTAGCCGGGAAACATCCCCTTTCTTTATTCGGAGAAAGAGGGGTTTTGCGGTTCAGGGTTGATGATCACGATTCGCGATTCAAAAACTCCGTCTCTACACTCGCTTCGCCTTGGTCTTGTTACGCGGCAGGCCCTTTTCCTTGCGCATCTTGACATCCACTTCTGCGAGCCACTTGCTCGCGTTGTAGAGCTGCACGCCATTGATGATCTGCTTGACAAGCATGAACGGGAGGCTGATGCCCGCGATGAGCCATGGACCCAGCGAGTCCATCTTGTTGGTGCGGGCGATTTCCAGGGCCGCTGCGCTGAAGGGATCGGGGAACATTTGTCGGAGCAGAGAGGTGTTAACTGGGGCGCCGGGGTTGATGTGTCGGCCGCTGGATTCTTCGACGCTCTTGAGCAGATGAGGGGATAGCCAGGGCGAGGAAAAGGCGAGGAGGTAGAGGCCGATAAAGAACAGTTCGTTGAGGGCGCAGAGCGTAAAGAGAACTCCCTATATGCATGACGATACATCATTAGCTTGACTGAACTTTCTCTTCATTCCCAATTTTCTTTTCTATTTTCTGCCCGCGCTCTACTATTTCCACGCACCTTGTTGGTGTAGTATAGATTGAGCAGCCAATTCTGGCTCTTGTCAATGTTCTTGTGGCTCGAATGGGAGCCGCCAACCACGAGCGTCGCGTACATGTGCATGTAGTGGCTCGAAAAATCCAGGGCAATCAAGCCCTGGAATAGAATAGCCCATCGAGGGAACGCAGACGATAAGAAGACGAGGAGGCACGACGTGGTGCACCGATCCGTCACCATGTCGAGCACGGCTCCGAAGCGCGTCGATTGTTCAAAGGCCCGGGCGGCATAGCCATCAACAGCGTCGAGTAGACACGAAACGCTATACAGGACGGAGCAGGTTCGTGGATGCACCGGCATGTAATAAAGAGAGGCGATGGCGAGAACAATGCGAATGTACCCTAGATGGGAGCAAGAACTCCGGGTTAGCTGCCAGAACCGGGCATGAATGGAACAAAACTTTCTTTTCTCACAACGCACCGATGATGTTGGGCCAGAACAGAAAGATGTTCTCCTCTTCTTCCTCAGCGACCGAGCCTTTCCCGACGGGACTTGCAGACCCGTTGTCGGTCATTAATGTGGTCTGCTGCTGGTCATGGTCGGATGAAGCCGCAGCGGCAGCTTCGCGCAGCTTTGATGATTTTCGTCGGCTCCCGCGGGCAGACATTGTCGATGCGGAAGGGGTGGGAAGGCTTCCTAATGAAAAGATGTTTTCAAGAAACGCGCTCCCTCAAGAAACGGCTCGGCGGACTTGATGATGCCTCGAAGGAAGGGGGGAATCGAGCAGGTTGCCCGTCTGCGATGGGAGGTTGAAGCTTCGGCCTTGAAAGGGACTACCACGAGGACCCGAAGCTGGCTACCAGGTAGTACTGTATGTACTGTATCATGTATGTACTGTGTGTACTAGGTACCTAGGTATGTAGGAGTTTTCAATGCCGCGCGCGGCGCCTTGGCGCAACCGACGAGCCGAAAGGCCGAAAGGGGCGCTCGTCACTCACTGTGGTCACTGGTGTGGCAGTGGCGACCGGCTGAGGCGTAGTCATGTACCAGAAATCAGACGGAGTGGGAGAAAGACGCGCCAACAAGTCAATGTAAAGCAGAAGCTTGTTGAAGAAGGGAAAAAAAAGTAGTATGTAGAGGCTGAGGAAAGAGAAAGACACGAGACGGAACGGAATGAAGAATGCGGACGGAAAGACGTCAGACCAAGAGAAGTGGGTTCGAACATCAAGGCCTCATTGGGCACGGAATAACGTTTCGGCCCATGAGCCATGGCTCCCTTTACTCCCGTACTCCGTAGGTATGTACATAGCTTCGTTTGGCCTCAATTTCCTTACAATCTTGTTCACCATCAACTTGTTGACGAGAAGCAGCTCTCTCGCCTCAGATGGCCGTGACGCCATGCACATACTCAATCACGCAAGCAATGGGACATGCAAGATAACGTCAGAAAAGATGACTGCTGGCTGGCCCCAGGCCCTTTCTTCTCACGATAGCCTCCTTCTCTCACTGCGCATTCTCATCTTTAGGCACCAAAGGGCGACGTGTGCAGTCCTGGACTCCTGGCAGAATTGATGTCTATCCAATCCAGTATGTATGTAGTTCCTTCGCTGACCCACCTGATACGGTCAATTGAAGACGACACACTCGTCACTGGCACATCCCCAAGGCTTGCGCGATCGAATTAGGTGCGTCGTCTTGTCAAGCAGCGACTTGCGAGGAGATCATGGACAGCGGTCGCGATTCTTCTCTGCATTTCTCCGAGTCCATGCTCGGGCCGCTCTCCGACGAGCTTTTGGCTTCAGATCGCCCATCAGAACGGCCAGTACCTATATGCAGCTCAAGTCGTTCCGCACATGCAGAGCAACTACCTAACCCACACGCCACTCTCAACTCATCATCCGTCCTCTTTCTTCCAAACGTACTTCATGCTGCACGCTTCTCGAGGACTCTATTCCGCCAACTCCACTCCTTCAGAAGACTTGGCTTCTTTCGGATTTCCGGCTATCATCCTCGCAAGAAACGAGGGAACCATGTTCCTATTCTCCCCGTCCATGGCCTATAAGCTATCGTTGCCAGAGGCGGGACGCGGTCATGGGTCCTTTTTGCTTACCATAAGTACCTAGGTGGTAGACGCCCGCAAATTTACAGGATTAGGCCTCCTGCAGAGGCGGCTGTCCCAGTCTCCTGACGTCAGGCATTCCAAGGCTTCATGCCGTCGGACGGCCGCGGGATCACGTCCTTCTAGACTGGTCTGATTTGCGAGTTGTCTGTCACCAAGCGCAGCATCAAGCCTCGGGCGTCGCATTGCTCTAGTCGAAGTCGTGGGAGGTGCTCAAGTACATACAACAGAACTTCAGAAGCGACTCGGGCTACCGGTAGTAAGCCACGCTTACTCTCCTTGCGCAACACTTGCAGTTGCGTCTCTTTATGGTTGGGATCAATCCATGTGGTCTTGTTGAATGGCCAACTGGGTCACGATCCAAGTGCAGCGCTTCTATCAAGTCGCAGAGTCTGGTCGTTTGTCGTTGGCCTTTGGGATCGTGCGACTCCGCTGTTGGTTGGCGAACGTAGCACTCCGCATCCGAGAACAGCTTTGCTTACTTCCGGCGCCTACTAGTGTCGTAATAATAAATGTAATCCTTGCTGTGGACTGTGGTACGCGCAAACGTGTTTCTATGTTCTTTGCTCCTTCTCTTCTGGCGAGCTTGTGCTTGTCAACGGTGACAATGGCCTTTCGTCATTTCAAAGACGACGGTACCCGGGTACATAATCTTGATGACAAGTGATCATTTGGCTCGCGGTCTTTGGCCAGTATGAGGGCAATTCTCGTACCTTTTCTTCGAGAATCATGATCCTAATTTGCGGCCCCTTTTGCTTTACAGTCGCTGAATTTAATAATGACTCCGTACCTATGTACATACTTGGAAGTTGGCACAGGTAGAGAATGCCGACAGCCTGCAGGGACTCATGATTTGCAAAGGCTCGGTACTTGTACCTACGCCGCCGCACGCCTTGACTTGTAACTTGTAAGCCGTGGACACCGCCGCGCTAGGTACACACATGATATATAGGTAGGTACCTAGGTATGTACATAGGTACCTACATAGGTATGTATAATAGATCCACTTTGGAGCCGCGAGTGCGCCGTGGGCACGGGTCGTCCCATGTCCCTCACCCGGGGTACCTATATCATACATACCTCTCAAGTCACTTAATTGAAGCCATCTCAATCACATGTTCCATTGATACCCCAGGTCAGGTGCCTCCGTTCACGAGCGGTTCAAGTTGGGCCCAGGAGGTCAGCCTCAACGCCAAGCTCAACAAGAGCTTCAAAGATGCCCTCCGGGACCTCTGGGACGCCGCTAGTGATAGCTCTGCAAATCCGAGGTACATAACAACTCCGAGCCGGAGTTCGAGCCGGACTTGTCTGTTCGACGAATCGGATTGGCATCTTTTTGCCATGTTCGGGCAGAACTGCAGTGTGCAGGAACCGTCGACTCATCCGATCGGGAGACTCCCTTCGCTTCGTGGGGTCTGGCCAAATTGCTGCATTCACAATCAATTGACTTCTGACGCCCCCACAAACAACTCGCCAGGTCGGGGATGAGAAAGTTATCATGGAAGAAAGGCACTAGGCTCATGAAAGAGCCGCCTACCAACAAATAAGAACGATATGTTGGCTCAAACCCTGGTCAAAGAACCCATCTAAAATTGACGGACACACGTGGGAGTTGAGTGTGTACAGTGTTGCCACAATGCCACTTGGTAGAGGAGGCCCTCACTGCATGATCTGCATCTTGATCCGAATGGAGAGAGAGGTATTTCTCGCCTCGTCTCACGGTCTCAAAGTCACGACTACTGTACATCATCTCTCACAATTCAAATAATGCAGCCAATTACTTTGACGACGTATCATATGCAGCGGATATGACATTGCAGAACTTGGCATGGGACAAGGGTTTCTGGACGCGGGAGGTAAATCAAGAAGGCTGGCCATGTGGCATGTTCCACTGATCAGTGACCACTTGCCATGATGCCAGATTTACCCATTATCAGCAAAAGCTCATGCTGACACGATCCAATACGGTGGATGAGAGCCATGAGATCCCTTCATCACCGCTGAATGCTTACCATGGCTGGAAACACGAAGGGAGTCAAGAAGTCTCATTATCTCACGTCGTGGCCGGCATGGCACTCCAGGTAAAGGGTCCTCGACTATACATGACTTGTGGCAGATATCAAGCCCTCAGCCAGCTTCGGCTCCAAGAAGGGCTGCCTCGGGCCTCGGCACCTTCACCAGCCACCTGTGACCTGAGACCTCTGTGCCGTGTAACGGTGTGAGACGGCAAAGCATCTAAAGGAAGGGCGAATCCCGACTCTTGGATTGCCAGCACCCATCAGTGATCATATTCAAACATCAGCGCTACGACTGTAAGACACTGACAGGATCGATCGATATAGTGGAAGACAGGCTACTGACCGGGCGACAAGGGTCATATACGTCTGTATGACCAGCGAGATGGGCGGTGAAAATGAGGCTGGCACATGGCAACTTGAGCAGCTCTTTGTAGGCCGTTACATCGCCATGCAGCTGTCACTGGTCAGCGACAGCGAGTGACGAGACGCAGCTTCCTGCCTGTAGGCTGTGCGTGCAGCGTGAGGGGCACTTGAGGCTTGAGCGCGAGAATGATTGTTTGCCGCTTTGTATGATGGCGGAATTGAACACCAGGACAATCTAGCTATGTACCTACAAGGCTCATAAGGTATAACCCTAGGCTCCATACATACATACTGCCACATGTCATGTATCATCACGGCTATAGCCTATCCAAGGTCGCTCATCCGGTCCATATGCAGCATGTACGATCACGCGTAGAAAAGAAGACGGCCGATTGGGTTTGCGATGAAGCAAAGTCGGCGGTACAAGAGTACATAAACACCAACTGCTCGGAATCTGGCACTTTTCGCAACTCCCATTTCCCCATCTAGTCATAGCCGGCAACGATATGACAGCCAAGCTGATGCCGGCTGTCACCCCGCACGTAAATGTAACTCACTAACTGCAGCGCCGCCTGTCAAGTTACATCGGACCAGAATTCCCACAGAATTCCCATCATGATTTCCCGTTCTCAGTGCTCACATATTGGATTTGGGATCTGGCTAAGACTGGGTTGCTGCTCAGTACTCTTTGCTTTCTGGCTACATACTACGTGATGAGAGGATGAGATCATGAGGCAGGCATAGCAAACGTGGGCTCTTTCTCTCTCTTCTCGTTTTACTATATATTGGTAGCTTTCCGCCGTTGTTCTGCTCGAATTCGAATTTCCAACCGTCAAGTCAAGTCCTTTCCACTGATACAAGTCACAACCAAACTCAGCTCCTTTCAAACTTACTCTTCTCACTCTCCTTCATATTTGTTATTCCGTGTGCTCTGCTGTTCTCCCTCCTGTGTCATCACCTCACCACCAGCAAGCACAACTCATATATTGTAGTGAGCTAAAGATCCGATCCTCTGCTCAGTGCTGTCGCCGGTCGACAGACTCTTCCACCTGAGAAGATCATCAAGCTTCGCTCTTCTTTTGCTCTGCTCCACGTCGCGCTCAGCTCACGCTCATTTGGCTAGAACTCTCTTACACACTCCCTTAGTCTCCCTGTCCTATACTCCACTCTGTTTCCTATCCATGTGTAGCGCGAGGATCTTGCCGCAGGACGGCATGCCTTTGACGAGCAAGCTCATGGAGTTCGTTCAGCGTTTAGAGAGTATACGGCAATATAGAGACTCTTATGATCAGCTTACACATGTGAGTCTCCTTCTTTTTGAGGGCGAGCGTTGCAAATCAATACTAGCTGACTGAGACTCACCTTTCACCCTGCCAGGATCTTCTCTTACATTGCCGTACTCTCGAGACGTCTTTCCAGAGACTGGAGACAAGACACAGGGATGAATTACAGGATTGTAAGAGCGAAAACCTAAAGCTTATAGCCCAGCTCTCCAACAGCGAGGCTACAAGCGATTGGTACATCAGAGAGATCTTTGGTATTAGGGTATGAAAGGATCGTGGGTCACGGGTCCCTAACTACCTACGTCTAACACAAACTCCTCTCCCAAATTGGGTAAACTGACCATACTGTAGAATAAGAATGCTTATGTTCTCGTCGTAATTGACGGCGATGGCTTGCTGGTGCGCATCTCATATTCCAACCACCAAAAGTCCCAGAAAAGTTTACTAACCAGTCCCATAGTTTCGCGATCAATGGATCGAACAGGGCCTCGAAGGAGGCAGAAGGGCAGCCTTGGCCCTCCAAGATGCGGTTAGAGCTCGATGTGGCGAGCACGCAAACGGTGTGGAAGTTGTCGCCAAAGTCGTGGCCAACGTCGACGGCCTGGCCAAAATCTTAGACCGGGACGTATCTGACATTAGAGGCTTTGCTCAAGGCTTCACACAAGCCAAAGCCTCTTTTGATTTCATCATCGTTGGCCCCGAGAACGGCTGCACGCCAGCCAAAGTCAGAGGTTTGTCTTGCTTGCGGCTTGCCCCCGTGATCTGGCCAAGAATTTCACCCACTGTAGTCATAGTGCAGGGAAGGCTGACTTTTCACACTCGACGTTTAGAAACCGTGAAGTGGCATAGCAGAAACTATAACTGCAAACATGTCCTCATGGGTATCTCACATGATCCTTCATACACCAGCTTCCTTGACGGAATCGCGCTGGACGAGGATCAATGTGAGCGGCTGACCGTTCTCGAGGGACTTTCCGCCCAGACCGCCGATGTTCCCTCAAACATCAAAAGAGCCAGTCTGGGCAACGAACTCTTCCGCACCGACGGACATATGGATCGTGATGCACCTATCTGGCCACTTGGTGCCTGGGCAACAACAGTTTCCCGGGCATGCAACCCTGCCAGAAGCGTCACATCCACGAGCACACGGCGCTCGTACGCCAACGTTGCCAACAGCACTCTGCGCAGTCCTCCTCCCCTTCCCCCGTCACCAAAGACGTCTCTTCTGGTTCCGCCGAAGCCCATCGCGCGCCCTGTTCAGGTTCGATACCAGCAGGTCCCGCCACAGCGGCCTGATTGGAACCCGGGACCTCGCGGATTAGATGAGCCCATCGCCGTGAGTGTCTCTGTCATGGAGAGCGTCAAGAGGCGCAGGAACTCGGAGAAGCTGTGTAACAATCACTTCCTGCGTGGACCGTGCACCAAGGGAGCTAGATGCTACTTTGTGCACAACTACAGTCCTAGTAAGGAAGAGGTTGATGCAATCGCTGTGTTGGCGCGCCAGAACCCGTGTGTCAATGGCCAGGGGTGCAAGGCAAAGGAGTGCATATACGGGCACCACGTAAGCCATTCCCCTGATGACTTGGTCTGCAATATTATGTTCATATTATGTTCTCTCGTGGAACCCCCCTCTCCCCCCCCTTTCTTCAGTGTCGAGAAAATGTCCTAGGATAACTAACATCCATGATCCGCTAGTGTCCAAGCATCCGAGACGAGGTTTGTACACATCCCTTTTGCAAGTTCACGGTTCAAGCTCATCCGCCGGGAACAAAGTTCAAGAGCCCAAGTTTTAAGGGCGACTTGATCTGAGAAAAGGATGGCCTCGGACAGGGGCAGCAGTCGAGTCGACCTGGTCTCAAACAGACACTGAGTACTCTAGCCCCTGGAAGGATTTTGGACACGATAGACTAGTTATCGCTCGTCAAGCCACGATCACATGATTGTAGCTTGAGGTTGAAGTGTCAGAGAGTAGAAGAAGGAAATAGTCTGACACGAAGATGTTAGCATGCCTGATATCCCTGAAGGGATGGCCGTATTCCGTACGGTCTAAAGGCGTAAAATATACAGGAGTACATACACACACCAACAAATGATGGGTGGTCTGCTGGAGTAATAAGTAGACAGGTATGAAGAAAGAATGTAATTCGAAAAGAAAGATTTGAACATGCACACGTCTTTCCTTTGTGTGTACAAACACGTGTTGTTTATAGTCGCGCAATTACTCCGTACCTACCTCCTATGTTGAAGTAAGAATTGAAGTCTCCATTCTCCCAGGGCCACCAACCACTGAACCACTGAACCACTGACCACTGACCACAGCCGTAGCCGACCCCACCACAGCAAGAACCTTAGGTACCTAGGTACCTGGTACCTGGAACCACCAAAAACGACAACCCATCGCACAATCTCCATCACCCACACCAAATCTCTCCTCATCACCACCACGTCCACCACCACCATCGCCATCCATCCATCCAAAAGAGCAATCATGTCCCGCGCCATAGTAGAAGAATGCTCCGACAGCGACCCAGACATGGTCCCCGACCCCGACGAAGACGACATTGACGACTTCCTCGACTCAGACATCATCCGCCGCATGCCTCCCACCACATCCACAGGCTCGCAACAGCAGCTCCCTCTGCGCCCGCACCCGCAAACCCAACACCAACACCAACACCAACACCACCAACCACCCACACAACTCGCCCCCGACCGCTCCGCCTTCAACTCCTACCAATGCCTCTACCCAGTCTACTTCGACTCCCTCCGCACCCGCACCCAAGGCCGCCGCGTGCCCTCCTCCCTCGCCTCTCCCTCCCCCCTCGCGCGCGAAATCGCAACCGCCTGCTCCCAGCTCCGTCTCCCGACCGTTCTCGAACCAGACAAGACCCATCCCAAGGACTGGGCGAACCCTGGACGTGTCAAAGTCTGTCTCAAGGCTCCTCCTCTGGGGTCACAGCAGCAGCACGGCATCCGCAATAAACACCACTTGTATATTCTTGTCGCGAAGCATCTTCTCGAGAATCCTACGACGGAGGATAGTCCTGGGTTGAGAGCCCGTTTGGGGGGCCAGGTGCAGCCTCCGGAGGGGACGGCGTATCCGAGGCCAGCGGTGCCGAGGGGGTGGAAAATCAGCGAGTTTGTGCCGTATGTTAGTCCGGCGATGACGGGAGGGGGTGTGTCGGAGAATTTGCTCACGGATATGATGAGGGGGATGCAGAGTGGGGGGGATCCTATGGCGGCGTTGATGGCGGGGGCTGCGGGGGGGGCGGGAATGGCTGGTATGGGTATGGGAGAGGGAGAGGGAGCTGCTGCGAGTTCGGGGGGGAAGAAGAAGAAGGATAAGAAGGGGAAGGGGAAGGGGAAGTCATGAGGGAGGGAGGGAGGGATGGAGTGGTGCGGATGGATGGGAGACAACTTGCAAGGATGAAAAAAATGAGATTTCGGATGGGATGGATGCAGCTATCGAGTGTACCGTGTACGGTGATGATGGCGCGGTTTGGCATTTACACATTTTGGTATCATGTATACATATTCGTTCGTATAGAGCCACGCTCTGCCCAAGGAACTGCGGGCGATGAAAGTGTGGACCGACTCAGGAAATAATATGGACATGTGTGGTGCCAAAGTCGTACCACGTTGGAATACATATTGTATTTATGTATGTACATATCTGAGACTATACTAGCCTCTAGGTAGGTATATATAATAATATAATATACCTCTGAGCTCCCTCACTCGCCAACGTACGAGGTAGGGAACAGTCGCCTAGCCTACCTCCTCCTGAGTCCTGACTCCTAGCCCATCTTACAAAACAACGCCATGATACAAACATAGGAGCATCAAAACTTTTAAAAGTCAACCTCCACTACCTCTTGATCCACAGGGAATCTGCCTACCTTGTCTGTAGTATGTACATACAGTACCTCCTAGGTAGGTACATACCGACAATGACCTCAAATGCCGCCACAGAACACGAGGCAACAAAACAACAAAAGCACAAGCTACAGTACATATGTACATACATACATACATACATACCTACATGCATACCTACACCGCCACCCCAACACCCTGCAACGCCTCCCACGCCCTCGATCCCACAATCTCAACATTTCTCCCCAAACCACTCCCCGCCATTATCTTGCCATCCAGCCCAGGCAACCGAATACACAACTGCGCAGCCGGATTCCGAAGCCGCCCCTTCGTCTTCGTCTTCGCCTTCGCCTTCGCCTTCGCCTTCTCACTCGCCTCCTGTGTACTCCGCAAAAGCGACGACTTCTTCACCACAGAATCCCGCCAGGCTTTCCACGAGGCATAGTCCTCCGTCTGCTTCGCAGCATGGTACTGCGCCGTCGTCTTGGCTGGTTTCCATGCGAGTCTATCCTTGGGGAGGCCCGCAAAGTTGAATATGCTCGCCGAGGTCGTCATCTTGACCAGCTCGCCTAGCACGTCTTTGCCCTCGGCCACGACGAGCGCCTGGCGCTGCTCCGCGATGGGTGTCGGCTTTTTCAGCGGTTCGGTGAGCCACTCGCAGTTTTGTGGCTCCGTCATGCGCGCTCGGCGGTTATCTTCGCGAAGATAGCGTACGGCTGATTGTAGGCTCTCAACGTCCTTCTTTAGGCTGTCCATTTCGCGGGCTGTGGCTACGGCGCGTTCCTGGCCGGCTTTCATGCCTGCGGCGTCGGCACCGTCGGCGTAGGCGCGGCTGTCGCTGGCAATCTTCTTCCATTTGTCGCGTTCGGACTCGAGGCTCTTGAGTTCGCGATCTTGTTTTTCAATGTCCTCTTTGAGGCTGGCCGCTTCTTCGCCTGCTGCTTCTAGTTGTCGCTGTAGGGTGGTGATGCGCTCCATGTTGGCGTGGGCGTCGCGCATGCGTGACTCGAGAGTCTCAATCTTGAGGACGGCCGTGCTGAGGTGTTCGTCTCTTTGTGCAATGGTCCTGCGGGCTTCGTTGTGCTCTTCCTTGAGACGTCGCAGCTCTTCCTCGGCATCGACGGGCACTGTCTTAAGGGCCATGAGCGCCTGGGACCGAAGCTTCCATGGTGCAGGTTGCACGTAAAACTCTTGTGTCTGGTCGAGGTCCGTCGCTAAGGTGGTCACATCGGTAATCTGAGTAGTGAGCCGGCGCAACTTAGTTAGGTAGGCAGAGAAAGTATCAGGCTCCTCCGCCGAGTTCACCTCGACAACGCCCTGGTGCATGGCCTGTTGAATCTCGTCCAGCGTAAAAGGCTCATTTCGTCCTTCGTCTTGTGTAAGCAGACCGTGGACGCCGTTGCCCATAGCTCGTACCATGCTTGCTAGCTCTTGGCTAGCAGACTCGCAACGCTCAAACATCTCCTTGGTTTCTGGATGCAAAGACAGAGATCGTATCCTGAGATCCTCCAAAGCCCGCACTGCCTTTCCAGCAATTACCTTGGTGCTTCTCGTCTGTGTCGTGGCCGCCTCGAGCGTTTTGATGAAGAGCTGGCTCATCTCATCCCCGCTCTCGCCTTCAGCGCCTGGAACGGCTCTCTGGACCATCGTTCTTACCGTGTTGAACGAAATCGCTGCCATGTCCAGGTGGCTCTGCACCATCAGCGAGGACATGTGAATCTCGTCTGCAAAGCTTGAGGGACTATCGGAAATGTGCACCTCTGCCAGGTGCGACATGACGGCAATGGTTCGCTGCAGATCGTCGGCGCACTTCTTCTCCTTCAAATCGTCGCGGCGGAGACCATCAATCCAAGCATTCAGTGCGCGTTCCACAGGCTCAACTTCGAGCAACGAGTTTTGGTACTTGGCGAACTGCTCAATCGTACAGTGGCTAATGTCGTTGACGAATCGATCGCACATGGCGGACACCCAAACCAGCTTGTCCACAGCATCGCACCCTGCAAGAATGTCGTCCTCGTGGCCGACATGCGTCTGATCATTGATGCGTTCCTTGATAAATCCGTTGAGGAGATTAGCCTTGAATGCGAGTCTCTTGAATCGTAGCAACGCAAGCACGGAGTCCCGGTCTTCCTGGTACGTGTCGGGCAGGAAAAGTTTCACAATTTCCAGATGCTGGTCAGCCTCCTGCGCGTCCAGACGACGCAACTCCAGGTCAATCGTCTTAGCCTGCGCCTTGGCCGCAGAAAGCTGAAGCTTCATGTTCAGGTCCATCATGGCTCGGGATCGGTCATTAAGCTTCTCCGATTCTCCTTCAGTGACTGCCTGAGAGGCCCGCATGTCTTCCAAATCGCTCTGTAGATTGGTGACAAGTTCACGGAACCGCGAAACTGTGTACTCCATGTCTTCGAATGCTTCTTCCTGCTGACCGGCCCGTCGTGCTTGCTCGGTAATGACACTGTCCTTGAAATCCAACTCTTCTTGCATCTCCTTTTCGTTCTGCACATGGTTGGCCTCTAGCTCATCGTTAATCTCCTTGAGGCTTTCCAGGTCTTCGACGACGGCCTTGAGTTCCTCCAGTTGCTCCGCCATGCTCATGTTTCGTTCCGTCAAGTCTTCAATCATGTCTTCTGCTCCAAGCGCGGTATCGAGTTGCTGCCTGAGGTCGTCCACAGCCGCCTCTGATTGCGCCAGCTTTTCCCTTGCAGATTCAAATGCCTTCTTAATTTTACTAAACTCTTTCACGTCTTCCTCGAGGCCAGCGATTTGATCTCGAAGCTCCTCTTCCTGGGCCTGGGTCAGATCACGGAGCCTGAGCAAAGCCTCTCGCAGACGCTCATTTGTTCTCTCCATCTGCAGCCAGCCAGTGCTTGCACGATCTTCAGGTGTCATACCGTTGCTGTATTCCGAGTTCTCTTCTCGAAGCACCTCAACTTCAAGTTCCAACTCTTCTGATTTTTGCTTCAGTGCATCTACCTCCATCTTTAACACCTCGGCCGTTTCTTCCGCCATCTCTCGGTCAAGCGCCGCCAGCTCAAGCGCAGTGTCGTGCTCGGCCTGCATGGCTTCAATTGATTCGAACTTGGCTTCTGCTTCTTTGAGCTGCTTCCGCAGTTCTGCATTTTCCTGTTGTTGAGGCTGATATTTTTGCTGAAGCTTTTGAATGATTCCCTCAAACTTGTCCCGTTCGCCCTGCACCTTGTCCAATTGTTTGAGCTTGTCTCTGTCCTCCGACCTTTTGCGTTCGAGAACCTTGAGTTTTGCCTTCAAATCCTCAATCTCGCGGCTGGCCGCCGTAGCACTGGAAGCGACTCGCTGCGCAGGCACGGCAGCAGCTGTAGACCTTTTAGCTACCGGCGTAGTGGTGGACGATGCTTCTGGCGATTTTTGAGTTGCCATTCGCTCAAACGTTTTCGATCGTCCTGCCAAGGGGCTGTTTGGTTGCGGTGACAAAACATCACCGTCGCTCTTCACCGAAGACCCAGGGCCTGTGTCGTCCGCGGAGCCGCTGTCTCGTTCTGTCTGCGAATCATTCGAGAGGTTTCGTCCAGATTCCGGGCGAGATACCGTTCTAAGGGACCCCAATTGCCGGGCAACGCTCACAGACCGTATTGGAGCACCTCCACTCTTTGGTACCACAGAGGACATTGAGGAAACCCGCGTCGTTCGTGACAGGGGCACAGCTGGTGGTCCCATCGACATTCTTTGTGATGTTGTCGATGCGCGTGCTCGTCCGGCTGCTGCAGAGCCCGAAGGACCCCGTCCATTAGAGGGTGTCCCCGTTCGTGAGGTTGCGGCGGTACTGGAGCCCGCACCCAGCTGCTTGGTTGGCGATTTCGTCGGCGACCTCCCCAGACTTGTCGGACGAGGCCTGGTAACCGGGCTCGGACTCGGAGCATTCAAACTTCTTCTCTTGGTCAACGCAACATCGCCGCCGACTGCTGTCTTGATTGCCGAGGGAGCAAAGCTGCTGCTTGGGCGAGCCGGCTTCCGAACGGGTTTCGCGGTCGGCGGCTGAGCGATGATGGTCGCCATGACGGGTTTGACAAACATGCCGTAACCGGCAGGGCAGTCGAAATACCGGATGCCCTGAACGCTGCCATCGTTTTTGCCCGTCTTGTCGTCCAGCTCAACGCCAATCCAGTCGCCGACCTGGAAGCTGGTCTGGCCGGCAAAGCGGACGGTCGCCTTGCGGCCATCGCTGAGCAGCACTGTCTGGCCAGGCTTGAAATCTGGCATCATGGAAAGTTGCGTGGAGGGTTCGAGGGCATCGTGACGCCTAGAGCGAAGCGGTAGAGCTGGCGAGGTCTTGGTCTGATATGCTCTTGATGCTGTCGCGTTGCGTCAGGGGTTTGATGATACGGGTAACGGGCCCAGTCGTATGTAAGTACATAAGGTACCTACCTAAGGAAGGTTGCTGCTGGAGCCACAATCCACATGGATGGCCAAGCCACAGTGCTGCCGCTGCCGCCACCAAGACGCGTCCACAGGCCCCCATCAGCCACACTCACTATAAACAAGCGCGGTCTGTTAACTGCCGCGTGAGTGCCTGAACCGTAAGGCATACAGATCTAGAGATCTGAGACCCTCAGGAGTCAGACCACCGCACGGCATTGGCGGCGGCGCCCACACTTCCTTCCATTTTTGGTCGCATGAACAAAGGACCACCCCACCAACCTCTCAACACCTTTTTGCAGTGTTACACACACACAATCACACCGCGCAAACACATGCATGACACACTGGGTCCAAGTTTCGGAGCAACTCGCATCTCGCCATGATGGAACTACAAAGTAGGCTACGTATGTATGTACGGATTCCACATGCGACACTAGATCCTCGCTGGCTCATTCCAGAAGGCCCTTTGCAGCGCTCGGGGGCAATATCGATCCAATCTAGCGACGCCCCTTTTCTGCTCAGTGCTTCCCCCATATCGTGAGCCTCGTGAGCCAAGCACAGCAAGCACTAAAAAAAAGGTTTTTTTTTTTTTTTGGTTTCATTTTGCCGGAAAATCACCATGCAGATTTCTCGCCGTCCCTCAGAAGGGCAGGGCACAACGATTGTGTTCCACGCAAATCAGATCGATGCTCTCTAAAACGATACGGGTCTCCGATTTTGAATAACCTCGTCCTGATACCGCCGTTCCCTCATCCATTCCATGACCTCGAATCCCATCCGCCGTTCCATGGCTTCATCTAAGTTGTGGCCTCTTGGCACCTTGACTGTGATGAGTCCTATGTTCTTTGACACGTCCACGATCCCTGCGTCGTCTTGTCCATCACTGCTCTCTTGCACATACACCACAAGGTCAGGGGCCGCTGTACCTCGCCAGAAATTGGCCATCCATTGCCAATGATCAGTAGGCGTATATTTGTCTGAGATGGGCATTGCCGATGCAAATTTGTCTGAGATGGTGAGACCAAATCCGCCTTTTACTAAAGCGACGGGTGTTTTGAAAGATGCTGTCGGTCTGGGTTCATCGTGCTGAGGAGTCAAGGATTTGATTGACATTGCTCGCATGATCCTGGATTCTGTGTCCTCGTTCTCGTTGTTGAGATTTGCACCAACATGTCTGCTTGTGACGTGCTGCTCAATTTGTCTCGATTTTCGCCTCCACGAGAGGATGACTTTGAAATAGGCTGAGAGCAAATCTTCCTCAACAGCTGCTCCCTGCGATCCGGCCGCTCGCCTTGCCTGTCCAGCATTGAAATCCTGATACTCGGTTGTGCTCGGATCGGAATGGTCAGTATCACCAGGCTCGTCGTGTGTCCAGATCTTGAGCGCAACGTCACCACCAGCAACGAGGATGTTCTCAAGAGATCGGCCAACCTGCTCCAGGATCGTCGGATTGGCGCCTTCAACGACGATAAAAGCACCTCGTTTGTCAAAATGGGGCGCACGTGTGTCCGCACAAGCCGGTGGATCAGAGATGCTTGTCAGGAACTTGAGTTTCTGCGTCACGCTTGGTTCCCTTGGTGTCGTATTTGCGTCCATAGATGTTGAAGAGTGGTGGTTCCAGAGTGGTGAGACATTCAATCTTGTTGACGGGATGCCCACATACCGGCCGTCCAAGCTAGGAGACTGGGAGCGAGAGGGAGGGCCCGATGTTTGCAGCGGCGGCAAACGCAAGGACTCATCAAATCCGCTGTGTCGAGGATCGAAAGACTCCCTGTCGGATGACCAGGAAGAGGAGTGTGAGGGACGGAGAGGCGGAGGCATAGGACCGCTCTGTGACCTTGGAAGACTGGCTAGGTCTGGCAGCGTTGTTCCTGGATAGTATCCCATCGAGCTGGAGCTTCCTGTAGAAGTCCGTCCAAGATCGGGGGGTGGCCTAATCGTGTACGCCCCTAGTGCTCCCGTGACAGCATGGAAACCGCCTGTCCCATTGGCACGTCGTCGCTTCATGTCGGGGGAAATCGGGTCGCCATGCTCACCGTCTCGCATCGGATGCAGCTGATGTGGAAATGATGGCAGGCTGCTCGTAGGAGACAATTCATAGCTTGATCGACGAGACGGAGAGGAACCGGTCGTATCCAGACGGGGGAGCGACGGCTGCAATTGGGAAGCCATTGTAAAATGTCCAGCCGGTGATGACGAAAAGGGAGTTGACGGAGTTCGCGGAGTCGCAATGGATCGTCCATGACATTTGGGGCACCGGCCATGCTCATCTGTAGGCGAAGTAGTTGACCAGGACCCTTGCGTCTTGGTGCCTCGTCGGGGTTGGTATCGGTAGTTCGGGTACTGATGTTGATGTCGCTGCTTCTCCTCCTCGGCGAGCTTCTTCCAGTTTTCCTTGATGGCCTCACTCTCGTGCTTCCACTTTTCTCCAATGATTTTTGAGATCTCCGGATTGGACAGTTTGGGGTTCTCTACAGTGACCTGGGACTGATGATGCTGGCGATACAGAATGAATGCTGAGGTGGCGAGATTGATTAGCCACGTATTTATACATGAACATGATTGCCAGCAGCCATACGGGGGAGTCTTGAAGCAGCGAACACGATTGTTTATTTTATTTTCCGACAACTCAAATCGCGGATCGATGACGGGCCAAGGAAAAGCTCACGGCGAGGCTCTTCGCCTCAACTTCAAGCAGTTTCGCGGGGGTGGGAAAGAGGGGTTCAACTCAACAGCTTACCATTCCGCGGCCTAGGTATCTTTGGCGCTGGAGTACAAAGACAGATGATGTCTCGAGAGCCATCTTGTGCAACCTGTCCAGATGTGCCAGTCGTGAGCGGTACAAACATGCCGTGATTGGCATCAGCGTTTTGAATTGTCGATGCTCTCTTTCTTCCCGAGCCTGCTCTGAAGGAATTGGGGGACGGTCTCCCGTCAGGTGTCAAGTCAAAACTGCCACGACGTCGAAACGGCGTGTCGAGGCTCATGTGCCGGTGAACTGATGCACCCACATCATTCATGTCTCGAGTGGTCAAGGAAAGTACTTGGGCCATGGTGCGATGGAGTGGTGTGCAAGGGGAGGGGGGTGTTTGGTTGGATGGAACACGGCGTTCGGTGGAAATCGGCGAAAACAGAATCACTCAATCCGGTTCATCTGTCTCCTTCCTCCCGCAGCTTGCACTACTTGTTCCCCGCGAATCTGAATGAATGGCTGAGTGGGGAGGCGTTGTTCTATTTTTTCTCCAAGAATGCAGCTGCCAAAGACTGTTGAGGAAACGAACGAAAGCATAGGAGGAGAAGGAGGATGAGCAGAAGGAGGAGGAGGAATAGGAGGAGGAGGAGGAGGAGGAGGAGGAAAATGCAAGATAAAGGATAAAGGTCTTCTGGATGGCAAGAGCTAATAAAAGAATGCTTTCAATTCGAAAACGGGGAATAAAGCTCAGCTACCTGACAGAAGTGCCTTTTTTATTATTATTTTTTACCTTTATTTTTTTCTTTGGGCTCGGCTTTACTTGGTGGTTAGCCGGTGGTATTCTCACATCTCAAACGATCCCGCTACAGTTACAGCTCAGATGTCGACAATGAAGGTCTTTTTGCTTATCAACGGCCCGTCTTGGGATAAGCTCATGACTTGACTGACTAGCATGATGGCCAGCTGGTTTGCCGCCAGCATCTACCTATCTATGTTGTACTCCGTAGGCTGTAGGCTGTAGGCTGTAGGCTGTAGACTGTAGACTGTAGACTGTACTCCGTACATAGCTCGTGGGACTTTGCCTGGCCTTTTTCTTCTGGGCCACTGTCAACTCAATCCATGTCTCGGGAAACCTCAATTGTGGGTTTGGCAGCCAGCCGCAGACCTTGTCTGAAGGTTTTCGATCGTTCTGTCAAGATCGGCTCCAGACAGGTGAGGGTTGAGAGATCTCGTTTGCTCTCGTACGCCGGGTAGAAGGGGATTATACTTTTAACTATACCGCCTGCCGTGTCTTCTCAGTTTCGGGCCGTTATCACGATGACGATTTGGGTTGAAATGCTTCCCCAGTATTACCGGTAACGGAACAGTGTTCAGGAGAAGTGGATGAACGTCCTCAAAAGGCTCAGACTCCAGAGCGGGGACGGGGGGGCTGTGGACTTGGATCATGGATCATGGATCATGGATCATGGATGGAGTTTCGACAACGGAGAATTTGGGGGGGGGGCTTTCTGTCCGAATAGCCCCCTTTTTGGAACGCGCCATGCAACTTGTCTTCTGAACTATTGCTACATCGTGCAGCATGTCTGGCCAGGTAACAAACCATCCCATTTCTTTCCAAACGGACACATCGTTGCGGCCTTGCCCTGGGGTTGGGCGCGTCTCGAGCCGCCCAGCCCTCTCTCACATTTCACCTCACCAGTTCTCGAATCCACAAAGACTGTCACCTTGTGGCTTTGTTGCCCATCCATTCTCGTCGATAAAAAACGCCGCCCTGCCCACATCCAGTCCCCGCTCTCAACTCTCGGCCGGCGACGACAATGGCCAAGCTTCATGCCGGCAGGAATGCAACTCGGCTAGCCTCTGGAATGCTCGACTTTGCCTGAGACACACAAAGTCACAAAGGCTATTACGTCCAGCCCGTACACGGGGGGTCTGAACAAGTTACAACTCGACGCTGCACGTGATGGGCCTCGAATCCTCGATGCACACAATACATGACGTTTTGCATCTGCAGGCGTTGTCCTGCGGGGGTTGAGTCGTGACCGTTGTTGTCGCACCGGGATTTGCCGCCAGAGACTCATTACATACCTAGGCAGGTACCTATTGATTCTCGAACAGAGAAGGTGATTGACAGAAATCGGGAGAGGAAAGAAGGCGGGGGCAAACAAAAGCGTCAAACCGTCTATCGAGTCATCGACCTGCGTGGCCTAGGTTGTAACAGCATGGCGCCTAGGTAGCCGTCTGTTGTACGGAGTATCATACGAATACATAATGTACATATGTATTGGCAAATTGTGCTTATCCTCAGTGACCAGTCCCTGAATGTCTCACCCTGGCAAGCCGCTGTGGTCTGACAATGCCTCATGGAAGAATGAGCAAGGCCTTGGGACTTTGGGACCTGTTCCCCGCCAGAGATGTCAAGACTCAAGACTCAAAGGACATCAGGACATCAGGACATACAACTTATTACAAGAGATCAAATACGTCAAGACGTGATCCATGTACGACACACCTGGGCATTTTCCACTCTGTCTTACTGTCTTGCTACATATATCCCTTTGTATCTGACACTTCTTCATGCCTCCCCTGTCTCCCCCCCCGCCTGTCCGCCTGTCCGTCTGCCTGCCTAGGCCTAGGTATTGCCTGCAGGCTGCTTCACTGCCAGCTACATAGGCCCTTTCTGTGACATCCTGTCCGTCAATATGACTTATCACGCCGAGGCATTGATTTGTGATTAATCTGAAGCTGGTCAGCCTTGGCAAATATCGACGGCTCCACCCGCAGGTGTCCAAAATAGAATATAATACTAATACATACATACTCCTCTCTTTCCCTTCCACATCCAACAGAGACGAGTAACGGCAAGAGGACCACACATGGACAGGCCTTGGCATCGGGCATCAGAGGGCACAAACATGACACACACACACACACACACAATAAAAAGGAAGAAAAAAAAGTAAGAGTAGAAAAAGAAAAAGACCTGAAACTCAAAAGTTATATATACATACACGTGACCATCCATATTGTCCAGCGCCATTGTGAAACCGTCTCCCAACGAGCAAAGCGATAAGGGGAAATACAAACGCCTCAAGCGGACGCCAATTTTGCTCTGTTTTGTTTTGTTTTTCGCTGCTATCTCCAAGACGGATTATCTATAGCGACATGATTGCAAAAAAAGGGGTACCAATTGCGCAAAGGAAAGGAAATACTCCGTAGAAAGAAAAGAGGACATCTACGAAATGTAGCCCCGTCCTGCTTCGCTGCTCAGTAAAGTGGCACTACGGCGAGCGTCGAGGAACAAGTCTTCACACTCGCTGACGTCCTGGATGTCAATTTGAGAGCGACCGTTTGCCTTGGCAAGAATGCTAGTGTGTTGCATCGTCAGCGACAATGTCTGAGACATGACATAGTCCATCAATTGATTTGGGAGGGGCCAACGCCGCTCCGTTAGAAACACGCGGTTCCCAGTAGTCGTCGACGGTAATGGTATTAGGACAGGAGAGGAGAAGAACAAGGGAAAAGGAAAGGGAAAGGGGGCCCGGACTATCCACGGTCCACGGGACCCAAAAAGGGGGGGGGGGGGGGGGGGGGGGGGGTTGCTCTTGTTTCTAGCTTTATTCAAACATACCTTGCTGGAGTCAGCAGCTGCAAGCAATAGCGCAGACTAATGCGGACACCGTGGTCCGAAATCTTGTCAATGGCCGCATCCGTGATGGCCACGCCCTCGGTAGAGGCTCTTATCCGCACGATCTGCTTGATCTCGTCGGCCTGGTACGGGGCCGTGGGGATGATGAGCAGTCGAGCCAGAAAATCGGTCGGGATTCCGTGTGCGGCGACAATGTCATCAGTGCCTCTTATTGTACACATTCCGCGATTGGATGCCAAGACCACAATGGGGGCAATGGGCGATTCCAGTGCGCGATTGAGGTACGTGAAGCACTCTATGTCAAGCATGTGCGCCTGTTGTTCCATTTTTTTTTAGTTCCGAGCATGAACTGTTAGCCTCTGCTTCCGAAGGTCTGCACTTTCAGTTTTCCTTCATCTCTCCTCTTTCTGTTTTCATGATTTATGCTTATTCAACCTCCACGCAACACGCCTGTCTGGAGCATCGTATTCCCCAGGACAGATGGTGAAGCAGAAAATGAAACAAGGTAGCATGAAAAGAACAATGGAAGGATGAGGTCGAGCGAGGCTCGATGCTTACCTCGTCAATGAACAGAACTCCAGGCACCAATTCAGCCACACCTTGGTCAATGTATTTGCTGACCACCTTGTTGATTTCGGTGCGAAGTTTCTCCGTAATTTCCGTCATCTTCGGCTTCATGAGCTGGCCCATCATGCTCATAATATCCTGGCCGCCCTGAGGCCGGGCGTTGGCGACATCCAGGTCATGTAGCGTCACATCCTGCACAATCTCCTTCTTTTTGTGCACTTCGCCCTTGGGAATGGGAACGTATTCCTCAGCCTCGAGGTCGAACTCGGTCGCATAGGCATCTGATCGACCCACGCGCTTGCAAGCGCCTGTGTTGGCCTCGATATAGATGACGTCGCCCACGGTAACTCTCTCCTTCTGAATTGCCTCGTAGATGCTAGGATCCAGACGCAGCTTCTTCTGTCCCCTGGCACTTTTTAGTCCGATAAGAAGAGTACTTATCGTTTTGCCATAGCCTCCGAGCGGGTTTTCTGCCTCCTCGGGTGTGAGCTCCGTCACCTCCCCCTCGTACACCTCCTTCGTCTCCCGGACTTTCAACCCAATCGCCCTCCGAAAATTCTCCATGAGCATCTCCGTCTTCTTCACCTCGGTCGAGTACACCTCGCTGCCGACAATGGGACAAAAGGGTATCTTGGTCCCGAGTTCTTGGCTGATGGCAAGCGCCAGTGCTGTCTTGCCCGTTCCGGGACCGCCAGCGAGTAGAACGCCTCGGCCGGCCATTCTGTGAGCCCGAATCAAGTCAACAACAACACCGCATGACTGTTCAGAAAATTAATCTAGTTAGCTGTCTGGCCATAGCATAGGGACTTGGTTCGAAGCAAGAAGAGGAACAAAGTTGACATGTATACCTCTCTGGCGGGCATCTGGCCCACGAACCCAGCTCCATTCTTGTCAGCACGGCCATCTGATTTCAGGCCAAGCCCTTTGATGTGTGTGTGTGCAGCTGTTCTATTGTCGCGCTTGTTGCCCTTGACCTCACTGATTTGGACCATCCTAGCGCTTGGGCCCTTTCTTGGACCTCTGATCAAGCGAGTGAGGTTTCTGAAGGACGAAGAAAAAAAAAACAATCACTCGAGTCGCACCGAAGAAATGGAAAAAGAAAAGATAAGCAGCGTTCTGCGCTCGTAACGTTCGTAGATCCTCCTGTGGAGAGAAAGCGAGGGATGCGGGAAATGGGAATCGTGGAAAAAAGCTTTGCGACGAGTTTGCCTTCTCGACGTATTTCTTCCGCGTCAGCCAAAGCTTCAAGTTCGCGACAAAACGCTTTAGTTGATCGCGTCACGTGATGCGACGAGGCGCTTTACGATCCCTACCCTATACGCGAAAATAGTAACTTGAAGCAGCAAGAAATAAAGCGCCGTAAGAGAAGCAGCGGGCTTGTTTCTTACAATAACAATAAATTTGCTGGGACTTTCTAGATCTAGAGGGGCCACAATCGGGAGATGATCAGAAGTCACATCGACGGAGTAATCGCACAACACATCATCACGTCAATTCTACCGCACCCTACGTATTTAAATTGACACGTTCCGACTGTTCCGATTCACTAACCAACATCGGCGAGTTCTCCTCGATCCCTAATGCGTTGCCTCTCCTTTCTACGTCGACGTCCAAGTCTTCGACCCTGCAGTACGGCAACGGCTCCGGCGACTTCTTTGTCTTGATGAGAATCACGCTTACAGCACTGCCTAGAATCAGGGTACATCCAGCAAAGCTCATGAACCCCATCCGATTACCAAATATCCACCGGTCAAACCCTACGGCAAACAACATGTGCGTGTATACCATGGCGTTGGCCCGATTAGACTTGTCGGCCCCGAGCCCAGCCGTCAAAAGATACTGCATCACAAAGCCAAGGACCCCGAGAGAAAACAATAACAACCACTGCCTGGCCGAGGTGGGCGGCACCCAGCGCAGCGAAGGTTGAGCAATGTCCAGAACGGGCCCGAGGGCCAGACACGCGACACAGATGATGGTGCAGATGACAGCAAAGGCATTAACGCAGATGAGAGGGTGGGCTCGCTTGCCAATTGCGCGGAGGGTGGTGAAGGCACCAGCCGCACCGAGTACGCCCAAGAGACCAACAGCCACAGCTAGGATGCGTTCCTGCGGCGTAGTGTGATGATCTGCGCCGGGAATAAAGCTATGCGGTCGGTCTGTGTCCGAGTCGGCTTGTTCATGGCGGCGATACTGATGTAGTTGTTGACGATGATGATGATTGTGTTGCTCACTCGCCTCGTCCAAAGGAGCACCGGCAAAGAAAGCAGTAGGCTGCGCAATGAGCACCACCCCCAGAAACGCCACAAGCGTGGCTATCTGCTCGATTCGCGTGAAGGGCTCCCTTAGAAAGAGGAAGCACAACATGCCCGCAACGCCGGGCGCCAGAAACGTAATGACGGTGGCATCCGCCAGAGGCAAGTACATCATGGACCACCACATGCCGAATATGCCAAAGAACCCGGTGCTGCCTCGCAACAGCAGCAACCAGCGGACTTCCGGCGCGCCGAGGGGCGCATGCGGCGTCTTCATCCACCACATATAGAGCAGACAGAACACTGAGGTGACGCCCTGGCGCAGGAGCAGCATCTGTATGGGATGCATGCCGTCGCCCTCGAGCTCCAAGAGTCGGGCACTCATATTCATGAGCGCCCCAAACAGCTGCGACAGGGCAACGAGGATAGCCGGGTTATTGGCATGCCAGAATCTGGTCAGCGGCGAGGACTCCAGCCGCGCGCCCGCTCCTAGGTAGGCAGTAAGATGCGGTCGTCGATACCCGGCAGATGAATGTCGGCGATCGCTGCCCAAGCTGGGACTCGGCAACAGTGCTGTTGAGGCATCGTCCGCCTCGGCCGCGTAGACAGACGCTTTATCACTCGGCTGACCGGTGGGAGACCAAGCGCCCTGGGCAAAGGTTGGTTTTGAGAGCGGTGCCGTGTTGTCGTGAGAGGCCAGGTCGTACTGGTTGGTTGTTGTCGTTGTTGTCGTTGTCTTTGTTGGCGCCGTCCTTCCCGGCCGGACTTCATGTTCCCTGTAAACGCCCATCGGAGCGATATATCTTCAGATCACCAACGGATCCCGTGAACAAGGATTCAGACAGCCGTAAGTAGAGGAGAAAAAGCAGAAGAGGGCAACTTTTTCGAATTTATTCAAAGAGACGATGGAAAAATCGAAAAACCGAAAAACCCCTCACAAAGCAAAACCTACCCACCTACCTAGGTATAGGTGCTCATGCACCGCAATGGGACGCTGCGGAAAGGCGCCATCCTTCCCAGCCAGTCACCGATACCGATCCACGGATTACCACCGAGTGACCAGTTACCTCCAACGCTGGTTCCGTCTCTGCGCCTCATTGCAGAAAAAATTGTTAGCCCGTGGTTTGTGGAGCAGAAGCGGCCAACGTCCTTTTTGCGTAAAAAGGCGGAGTTCTGACTCCTGGGGTCCGGCGACGGGCCGAGGACCGCTCGCGGCTCAAAACCGAAGGCGGGCATGGTGCGGAAAATGATTATGTACTGTTTGCGCTTTCTTCTCTCTTTCGAATGATGAGTCGAATTGTAAATGGGTATTCCGTCTCTTTCGTTGAGTTGCTGGGATTGGTGGGTTTATTTTGATACTTATACGGAGTAAGTTGTGTCTAACGTCTCTATTACTCCGTCAAGATTTGCGTTGCCGGTTCGTCGGGTCGTGCTATGCGGGTGCCGAGGCCGAGAAGGATGGCTTTGTCCAGCTTTGAGTCCTTTGCGGCTTTGCCTGGTATTTTTCCCTCGCCAGTCCCGATGTCGCTGCGCTTTCGGGGCCCGGGGCCGGCGCCGCCTGTCTTTGTGGGTCATGTCCGACTCACGAGTCACGTGTACGGTGTCAGTGGCAGTTGGAGGACGGAAGTCGCTGAAACAATTCTTGAGCGGCACCAAATGTGCTGTCCGATGACAGAAAGAGAACTATGTCTCGTCATGAGTCTTGATTTTGATTGTCATGCACCAAAGGAGCGCAACGCTTGCATGGACCGTATCCCACGCTCCACTCCACGTGAAAATCGGTATCAAAACGCCCCGTCGTCGCCGCGACTTCCCAACTTCGACCCTTGATCAACTTGATCAAGCCGGGTGTGATATCGTCGAAGCTGATCCAGCCCAATTTGAGTCCAAGACGCCGTATTCCCATCCATGCGCATTGAGACGCCCCTTTCCATGCAAATCTGTAAAAAAAAAACAAAAAAAAAAACAACATCAAACATTGCTCAAGCCCTGTCGACAACGCCCGCAACGATCATCGTATACTGCATGATCATCAATCCCTCACAAACAACCGCCCAACTCCATTCCAGGCTCTCAGCCGTTACCAAACACACACCATCACTTCTTCTTCCCCAACGCATCCGCCTCCGCCTCAGCGTCATCATCTGCCTCCCCCAACTCCTCCTCTACCTTCTTCACCACAGCACCAGCCCCAGAACCCCCCTCTTTTTGCCTCTTTTTCTCCTCATCCGCTGCGTCCCTAATAATCTCGTCCTCCCCATCACGCAGAATTTCTCTTGCCTTTTTGATCTCCCTCTGCTTCTCAAATACCTCTTGTACTTTTCCCAAAAAGAACGGGTTTCGACGGAATGCAAACTCAAAGTCCTCGTACTTGATCTTTTGCCGGCCAGAGTAGTGTGCAGCCCGGGTGGCTTCGAAGGCAATGGATTGCATGAAGTCGGTGAGAATTTCGTCGAGGACGCGAATTGTTTCTGGGAGAGGGTTCTTCACATCGCCGTGGGCGAAGAGCAGTTGAGCTACTGTTTGCTGGCAAGTAAGCGGAGAACGGAACAGATGGAGATTTTTCAGTCTGGTGAATGGATGATAAGAAGCTGGGTAGAAGAGGGACGGACGTACGCTCATTGTGGGAGAAGTTCATTTTGCCGACATTTTTGCCGGCTCTTGCTCGGGGCTCCATCTTTGAGAGTGGTGATCGGTGATCTTGTGACGTAGAGTTTGTGAGGATAGGGCTGGAGGTTTTCGGATCTAGATGCGCAAGAGGAGAGCGGCGGTGTGCGTAGATAAGTCGTCGGGTGTATGTATGGCGAGAAACCAGTTTTCTAATATCGAATTTCTCTTTCGATGAGCGGCTGGCAGTGAGTAGAGTGCGGCGGCGGTAAAAGTGGTGATGCCAAAGATGGGTTGCTTGCCTGCTTGCTAAGTTGTCACTGCTCCTTGTTGGCGTTGGTGCTGCATGCGCGACTTCGGCAAATCTTCGCTCCACCTTCACCATCCATTGACGATTTGCCAGTGACCACCCCGACGCAGAGCATCAAACGTCAGAAGCTACGTGGTGTCTACATAATACATACACGACAAACATCCTTCAACCTCCGACCTCGATCATCGCGTCAATTGCCATTCGTGGCCTTCTTCTCGTTATGTGGGGGGGGGGG
>SRQH01000366.1:0-27540 GCA_018360345.1 Claviceps sp. LM84 group G4 | reverse complement strand
CTGCAACTCCTCCGGGCTCGGCCACGCAAACTCCTTCCGCTGGGCGGTAAAATTCAGCACAACTCGCATAGAATAGAGGAGGAGGAGGAGGAGGAGGAGGAGGAGGGGAGAGCATACCAGTAGATGTCCCCGAGGACGGAGTTCATAGTAAACGCAGTGGGATACAAGTAATTCTGGTCCCAGATGCGGCGGCGGATAGTGAAGCCATCCGTGGGCGCGTGGAGGACATAATACACCGAAACAGCGACGGAGAGGAGCCAGCTGAGAAGCGTGAAGATCTTGTACGCAATGATGGAGCCGCCACTGTGAGATTCACGGCGGCTGAACGGGTTATCTAGATTGTTCTGTTACTCTCATGAAAACCTGAGAACACCACCGGATGACGGCGGCTATCATGACCGAGGAGGTTACATAGGTCGATGATAGATGCTTCTGCAGACTGCACCACAAGAGGGGAATACATACAAGCATTCCAATTAGCCATGATGGACGTCGTAAGCTGAACGCTTAGGTAGTCTGTTCAATGACGAATCAACGTCAGCAAGCAGCGATGATATAATAAGAAAGGGAGAGGGGGTCTCGTCAAGTTGGCGTAGACTGTAGTATGTACATAAGAGAGCAAAAAGGCGAACACGCAGAAACAGAGCAAAGAAGGCAAAAGCGGGGGATGGCCGCGTGGGCGACGGGCTTCTATTTATTATCCCATTCCCCAAGCCGCAATACGCCTTTGAGCGCCTTGGCATCCTTATCCTTGCCCGGCTGGAAAAACTTGCAAGACGAACGAAAGAAAAGACTCGATGATGGGAGTACACACAAGTGACACCAGAACATCTGCGTTTGACATAACTGACACGCTCGGAACGGGGGCTGATTCGTGTGCGGACAAGTGGAGAACATGTCGAGAACATGTCGACAACATGTCTCAAGAGTCAATCACCATGTTCAATGTTGGCCCCGTCTACGTCACCATGTGCGCACCATTTGGCATTGACACGCCACTGACCATTCACCGCTCACGCTTCACCCTTCCATTCTTCACCCATTCATCATTTCACAAACTCGAGTTGGCGACACGGCGGCCTTGCATTTTCTTGGGCAGCAAACGTAGGAAATCGAGGAAAATGTAGCATCAATTGCCCTGTTCATCAACAGGTATGCATGAGGAGGAAGAAAAGAAGACCAATCAAGCTGGGATACATACCTATACAGATGATGGCAATGAATTAAATATATACCTGGTACATATGTACATACATACCTAGGAGGTATGTACATTATACATATGATTCCAATACTCCGTACAAACGCCACAGCCACAGCCCGATCAAGTGACCTCCGCACGCCATGGGCGGTGGCAATTCTACCTAGTTGCAGCCAGCCCAACTTGCAAATGCTACATGAGTACATACCTCCCATTGGCAATAGCGCATAATAATACAAACATGGCAAAATCAGATGAAGAGCAAGGCCACTCAGTGCATGACAGAGAATAAAAAGGTACATAATATAAGCACCATACCAAAAATAACAGAACCGCAAGAAAAGCTCAAGATGAAAAAGCAAAAAAAAAAGAATAACTACCTACTACACCACCTTCACGCATCCGTCACCAAGTTCTCTCCCTGGTCAAGCAAATCAGTCACCCGTCTCAAATCTGTAATCAAACTACGCCCCAGCCCAACCAGCAGCAACTTCTCTGCATTGGCCGGCAAGCCCAGATACGTCGGGGGCTCCCGCTCAGGCAGCTTGTGAATCCATGCCATAAAGTCCTGGAGACTCGTTCCCGACGGAACAACCAACCCGCCATCAGGACCATCCACCAGCTTATGCTCAACCTCGTACGCGTCGGGCGTGAGAATCGAAGTCACCAGCTGTCTGAGCAGCTCAAAGTCGCCTTCGTGATCAATCTTGCCGCCATATGTTTCCGTGACGAGATACTGCATCATCTTCCAAGGAATGTTCTGAGGGGCAATGTTGGTTCGTTTGCCGGCCACGCTGTCGAGCCATGTATCCACAATGAATGCCGAACACTCGTACTGCAAGGACCAAGTTAGTATAAAGAAGAGCAATCGAAATTCAAAACCTGCAAGATATTGATAGGCGCAATGGACCGTGGTGTCTGCCAATGAGTCTTCACTTACGTCACTGTCATTGAATTCCCAAAAGCCCTTCCATCCCAGATCTGGTGCATATCGTAGCCGCTCCTGCACCACTGCGTGGAGGAACGAGATGAGCAAGTACAGTCTAGTTCTCTCCACAGGGCTCTTCGTAGCACGAGTCGAAAGCGAAGACATGGAGTCCTTCATGTTTGCACGCACACCCGCCGGCTGCTCATACATGAGCACGCGAGAAGCACGCAAAAGATTCACGGGAATCTTGGGACTCGATTCCATGGAGAGGAAGAGCCGGAAATCTTTCTGAGGATTGAGCGCTTCCATGCGTTTTTCGAGACTCTGGAGCCAAGTAGGCGCGAGATGAACATTCTTGACCAGGACCCACGATCCCGTTTGCGCAGCATTGCTAATGGCCTTGTCGGCGCTGGCGAGACCTTCGTTGGATCCCATGGCAATATTCGTGCACTTGACATTCATCCTTTCCACCAGGTTGTCCACCTTGTAACTGGCGTCAAACCCAGGGCTGGATACCAGCGCAATCGGGAGCGTGGCCGATACTTGATTTACGGTATCTTTGAGGTCTTCCACAAAGTCAAACACTTCGCTTCCGAATACCTCCGCCACAAACCGCTCCGCCGCAGGCACAAACCGGTCCATGCGGAAGAGCTTGACGAGCAGCAACGACAGCAAGGATTGGTCCGTCGTACTCGTCTTGTCATCCCATATTTGCGGGACCACCGTCTCTGCGAGCTCTTCCGAGAAGAACCTGTCCCAGTCGCTTGCTTCAACCTGATCGAGCCTCTCCTTTAAAACGCCTAGCTTCTTGGCCTCGATGAAGGCTTCGTCTCGAACATCAGGAGTCGAGGAAAGGTTTTTGCCTTCGATGCGCTTATCGAGTATGATATCAATGAGAGACTTGTCCATCTTGTACGGAGAGGCCTGCGCGAGGAGCATTCCCAGCGTAATCCGGTCCTTTTGCAAAAGCCCAAGCGCTGTTCTTTTGAACGTATTGACAAACAAATCCTTGACAATGATATCACGGCGGGCATTGTGATCCGTCGCATTCTTCAGACGCTGGTTATTGCCGTGGAGAACCAAGTGGAAAATATCGAGGAAATACTGCAGGGAGAACTGGTAAAAGTGATTGAGAAAGTGGAGTTGGTCGAGCACAGCGAAAACAGCGCTGCACGAGCTTGCAATCACGCTGTACTGCTGCGTGATTTCCTCCACCTCGGCCATGACACCTTCTGTGTTACTCATCTTGGTCGAGATCTCGGCTGCCTCAGTCTTGAGTCTTTCCAAAGTCTCAATCACGTTATCGTCATCCAGAATGTTGCCGCGAGACTCGTTCAATGCCTGAAGAAGCTGCTTCTCGAGTTGTCGGAGATGGACCTTGAACTCTCCCTGAAGCTTGATGAGGTTGGTTCGTCGCTCGTCCACATCAGGCCGCTCAGACTTGAGCACATCGTTGAGAGACTGGGTTTGGAGTGAGCTCTTGGTGACTGTAAAGTTGACAAACGTCGTTCGGCTGCAAATATCGGGCGCGAACTGCGCTGATGGATCCCGAGTGGATAGGTAGATCTTGAATGCGGGCGAGAAATCAATCTCCTGCTTCCCTAGCTGAATCAGTACACGACCGCCAGTGCGCTGATATTCCTTGTTCAGGACATGGTTGAGAATCGGGTCCAGGTGCTCCGCATCTTGTATCAAAATCGGATTGCCAAATCGAAGCGAGCTTTCCAGCTGCTTGGTGAAGCTATCATCCAAAAAGCTCGTGACTGTGAGTTTCCTGTCCTTGCACTCTCTTTGAAGGAATTCGGTAACACGGCCTGATGGGTCAATGATGAGAGGATAGCGGTTGAAGCGCTTCAGGATGATGGCGTTTTCAGTACACAAATCATCGACTGGGAGCGTGTTTTCCTGCCAGCCGAGGCGCTCGTCCGCAGTTGAAAGGTACTCGGTAATCGGGTTCGGCGACTTGTACTCGATCCCGGAGAGATGCAGCTGGTGACACCAGTCGTCCATCATTGACTTCCTGAACGTATGATCGTACAAACCGCTATACGCCAAAAATGCTGACGCCATCAGTACATCACCAACAAGGGTGCTGATCTGGGTTTCGAACGACTTGCTTCCCTCCTCCCAACGTACTCTCTCTGACGAGAGGCTGTCCAGCAGCCTCACACTTCGATCGACCTTGAACTGCACCTTGGCCATCTCGGACTTGATGGCCTGTGTTTCGCTGATGAGCGCTGCATATTCCGTCTTGTAGGTGTTGATGCTGGACTCGAGCTCGGCAATGTTGTTTTCGACAGCCCTGGCTTCTGCCTTCGTTTGGAACGCTTGGTCCTCGAGCTGCGTCACTTCTTCCTTGAGAGGACCAACACGGTCCAAGATGTCAGAGTAATTGACCTGCGCTGCGACCCATTGTACCAGAGGGCCACAGGCTTTGGACGCTCGATTGACCTTTTCAAAAGTGAATTCGGGATTGGAAAGAAAGTCATTCCTCATCTTGGTTCTCAAAGACCGCGTCATCTGCTTCGCGTTGTCAAACATGATGATACTGGCGATGAAGTCGTCCTTCCGCACAACAGCCTGTACAGCCTTCCAATCGTTGATCTTGTGACCGAGCAGAGTGCAGACAGCGTCGAGAGCGAGCCTGACTCCTGAAGGCGGGTTACCCATGGATCGCACTTCAGTCAGATGCTGCCTCTTGATGTTACTGACGCTGGCCTTTGCTTCTTCAACAGCTGGCTCTGCCTTGGCCAAATCCTCTAGTACCACTTTTCTTCTCTTGGCTACTTCTGCTTCTTGCTTCTCAAGCGCTGCCTGGATTTCCAAAGACGTGTTCTTTCTCTGTTCAGCTTCTCTCTGGTCTGCAACCATGCGTTGCAGTTTTTCATTTGCCTCTGCGTCCTTTTGTTCAAGCTGTGTCTTCTTCTCTGCCAGACTCACACGCAAGTCTCGCACTTTATCTACAGTATCCCTGAGCTTCTCCAGACCGACATTGAGATGGCGTTGCTGTTCTTCCAGATCTTCGCGCTTCTCATTGTACAACTTGACATACTGGCCGACGAAATCCAAAAAGTGTCGAGGCGTAAGGAAAGTGACCTTCTTTTGTTGCTTATATAGCTTCTCATTGTATCGCTGAAGTGAGTAGTGAATATAAACCATGGAGTTGACAACTGACTCGCGGTGGGAGGGCGGCAAATTGAGGCCCCGGTAAGCGACTGGAATGGTGTCCGGTGCTTGGAACGTGCTGCGGTCAAGGTCAACAGACTGCGTGAGCTCGTGGCCGACTTGGAAGAGGGCCTGATCTGACCAGTCTCCGAACCAGTTGAGCACACATCGGTTGAAAAGAGCGGGACTCGTCGCAGCCTTGGAGGAGAGACCGTCTTCAGGGGGGTTCATCGTGAAGACCACATGCAGGTTGTTCACAATCTGCTGGGTGAACCATTTGTAGAGTTCTTCAGGAGAATCCAGATGCAGATTCTGGCGCTGAGCTCCCTCCTTGCAAGCAGTCATGAGCGCAGCGTACTCATCGCCTTCGAACAGGCCAGGTACTTCTGCGTTTGCCAGCAATGTGTTCATGCGCTCCAAGAATCCAGAGTCCAAAACGTTGGCTTCGTCCATGATGAAACAGATTTTCTCGCCCTTGCAACCACATCGTCGGAGAACGTCACGCAGATCCTCGTCAAAGTCCTCACCCGAGTATTTGCCATGAACCTTGATCTGAAATACCTTGAGACCATTCATCCATGCAACGAATCGTGACAGAGTGGTTTTGCCACTGCCGCTCACACCAATAAGAATCAGATGACCTTGAGGTTGTCTGAAGACGCGATCGATACGCAGTACGTGCTCCAATACATCATTGAACAGGATGAGAGGGACGTCGACCTCTTCCTCACAGAAAGTCTTGAGCCTCGCCTTTACGAATTCTCGAAGTTCTTCCCGGTCGACAGGGACGTAATTCTTGGATAGCCAGTTGGAAAAGAGGATTGGCCCACCAAGAGCCTTGTCTTCGTCAATGTTGGGGAAATGTTCTAGCGCTATGCGGCGCACAGCCTCCTCAGTCCACTTTCTCTCATCCTCAGCGACGAGACGATCCTGGAAGAGACGGAGTGCTTCATGAGCCCATATCCGAATCAGGCCTTCAATCGACAGCGTCTCAAGAGGCTTGATGGCCTCGTACACTCCGCGCACCCAACGAGTGAGTTCACGAGGACTATACACGTAGTGAGGTTGTATCTTGGGCGTAAATCGTTCCTGTGATTCCAAATAAAATCGAACCATGGCATGTGTGAGCGCTTCTGCATAGCCGCGGAGTGCTGGGATAATTTTGAGCACAGCGGAATTGAAAGTGCCATAGATTTGGTTCAGGGACAGTTCCCCTGGATAGTCAACCATGATCAGGGGTGCGTGACGAAGGAATCGAGTGCCCAGCGGTGTACGACCAGCATCTGTCGGCGGGTTACAAGCGCCAACAAACTGGACGCGGTCGAGAGTCACCCAAGACTTGTCAGACGTGCGCCAAAAACCGTTGTGCTCAACAAGTTGCCGCAGGAATGAAATAGCGCGCTGTGTTCCGTAGTTGTCCGGTGCCGGCAAGTTGATCTCGTCACAGAAGATTACGAGCCAACGTCCGATTTGTGTGGGAGAGAGCATCACGCCATTCAAGGTCTTTTTGTATTCGCAGTATTGCTCAAAGGTCTTGATGAGAAGATCCGGCGTGGTCGCACTCGAGAAATTAAGGCCAACGACCTCCATGTTAGGTAACTTTCGAAGGGCACTGAACAGAGTCATGGTCTTGCCGGAACCAGGAGGTCCGCAGAGCAAAAGGGGCTTATGCTCAGCGAGCCAGGAGTACAGCACATCCTCATGCCGTACGGTATCAAGCGTCGGAATAACGACGTCAGTTTGAATAATAGAGTGAGTATTCACTTCAATGCTTGGCACTTGATTCTGCCACGGCGTCCATTCAGCTTTGGGCAGGTTGACGTCAAAGTCAATAAGCGAGCTGCTGCCATCCAGTGGGGGAGATCCAAAACTGGCAAATGCGCAAAGCTCATCGCCAAACGCCTTCCGGTCTGAGAGGGGACAGTCCCCGGTGAGGGCCCAGACCAAAGCCAAAAGTAGCTTCTTGGGAACGAACGCCTCAATTTGCTCCGCATTTAACGGGAAATCTGAATGCTGGCCATTATACTCAATAACATCCCGAACAGCCTTGTTGAGTAGCGAGAAAAGCGTGTTTAGAGCGCGAGCAACTGTGAATTCCATAATGTGATTGTAGCTCTCAGCTCGCTCGAGGGCTTGCAAGATGAAGTTCTCCGTCGTCATGTACACTTTCAGCAAATCCGAAATTTCTCCTTGGACCAGAAGCATCTTCGCTGGGGTTTGACCAGTGGCAAGGCTATCCTCATCCAAGTCCTCAAAGGGCACGCTGCGAAGGGTCTCAAGATAGTTTTCCACCATCATTTCTGCAGACACGGTGTCCTCGCTGAACCAGACCATGCCACATCGACTGACAGTGGCGAGCGTGGCATATTTCAACGTCTCGACTTCGAACATGATTCGCACATTGGGTGGCAAGTTGAGACGCTCGCCGTTCGGTAGCGTGAGAAGCTTGTTGTCGTCGAGCACACTGTTCAAGTTTTCTACCCATTCAGGATCGACGTCGCCATCGAATACAATCCAGTGTCGCTTGGCATCTTCGCCGCGAAGGTTGTCGACAATTTTGCGTAGAATGCTGGTGAAAAGACCATCAGTCCACTCTCGAGTCGTGGCATCCAGGTTACCATACAAGGCTTCCTTGGACATGACTTTCGAGTCAATCACGTGCGACACGCCCTCGACGCCTTCGACCTTTTGGAGCGCGTCAATCAACAATCGCCAGGCGGCTGATTTTCCTGTTCCCGAGTTTCCAACCATCATAACACCATGATGGATCTTCTGAATCTGATAAAGCTGCAAAACTTTGGTCATCCAGAGATCAGTTGCGACGAGATGACGTTCTGCGGCGATGGATTTGATAGCGTCTTCCAACTGCTCGAGGTTGGCAGGGACGTATTCGACACCGGGAAAGCAGTCCTTCTCGATCGTGGTCAATATATCAACATCCGACTTGATGAGCTTGGGGGCGATAGTTTCTCGGATACTTTGGACAATGATCTCAGGCTCGACTATCTCCTCGGCGCCAAGTTTACCACCAGTCAAGCGGGCACGTTTGAGGCCGCCCGAGCTCACTAGGACGCTTTTGAGCGCACGTAGACCAAAGTCGTAGTGAGCTTGCTTTGATAGCTGGCTGGAACATTGGTCGAAAAATGGTACGGTCTGCTTGGAGAGCTGCTTCGCCTGGTTGAAGCCCTGCGAGTAGAGCATAACCTCCGCAATCAATTCCTTGTCTGGTTTCGACATGGCCACACTGCGGAACAGCTTCTTCAAATTGTCGGGCAAGTTAGATCGACCAGCATAACCAGGGTTCATCGTGATGAAGATACCCGTGTTCTCATTGACGCCAAGCTGACGTCCGACCAGCTCGATCTGCGATGAGCTATCCTCCACACCCTGCTTAAGGCCCAGCTGGATGTTTTGGATTTGCTGCGAGACAGCAGAAAGAATCCTCTCCTCAAGACGATTGAACTCGTCGAAACAACCCCACGCTCCAACTTGGCAAATGCCCAGGAAAATCCTGCCCATAGCCTGAAAGTCGAACGTGTCATCGCAGCAAAAGACGAGTGTAAATCTACCAAGCTGAAGGCCCAGCGCCTTAACAGATTCCGTCTTTCCAGTACCAGCAGGGCCGTATGGAGAGCCACCAAGACGCTGGCACAGAGCTTGCGTGAGAGTAAGAAAGCAGCGGTCAGTGAGAGGCGTTCGGACAAGTCGATCCGGAACACCCAGATACTCAAAGCCGTAGTTGAGCTTAGCATTAGCCATTTTGACGTGGAGACGATCGAGGAAATTACCCTCAGGGTTATAAATATATCTCATTTGCAGTTGCCAAAGATAGTGATCAGTAGAATCCGCGTTGTTCTGAATCAGTTTTTCAATCACGTCGCGCTGATGCACGCACTCCGTAATCATCTGTTCACATTTCTTTCGTTGTATCACCTCCAAGTCGCCCAAAACGGTTTCGGCAAGCGCACGCAGCACTTGCACTTCTCTATCAAACAGCTTTTGTAGCGTCTGACCACCTGCTGCGAGAGACTTATCAACAGCAGTTGTCCATGCAGCTTGCGTAGCAAGAACAACAATCTGGCTGGGAAACGATTGCATAAAATGATTGAGAGACGCGCTTTCCAGTGCCTCGGACTCAAAGATTGGCGTGTATAGTTCGACGGCGTCCGCAAGTAATTCCGCGAGCGTGGACTTCATTCCGCCTTCGAGCAGGGCCAGCCAGTCATTGATTCGTGGGGTTTTCGCCAAGGAAATCTCCTTCTTGAGCGTGACAACCTCGTCTTCTTTAGAAGTAAATCCAGAGATCACAGTCTCGTCACTCATCACGAGACCCGACAAGCCAGCAAACATTTTTTTGAAGTGCTTGGCAATTCGAAGCGTGTCATTGCTGTTGCCAATCATCTCCAAAAGATCCTCGTCACCAACGAAATAGAACCTGGGGAATGATACGCGTTCCTTCTCCAAGTATTCACCCAGTGCCTTCTGAATCTTGTTCAACATCTCTGCCAGGCGCTCTAGAGACTTCTGTGCATTAGGGATATTGAGAACATCCAGGACATATGGAGTCTTGTTGGCCTTTTTCATGACAGCCAGGAATTCGCTGTTGATATTCTGGAATCTGCCAGACTCGATGGGGAGGAGATGCTTGATATCTGCATTGCCCGTAAAAACCCCTTCCAGATAGACCCACTGGCGCTGTACATCGATCCAAACGTCGAACAGAACATGCACACGGTTCAACTTGTCTTCCCAGGACAGGGCCTCTTCTTCAAACTCCTTGTAGTAAGGAGAGTGCTTCATCGCTTGCAACGAGTTCAGATTCTCACTACATTTAGCGAAGAGGTCGTCCCATCCTCTGATCAGACGGCACTTATTCTGGTAGTTGACCATCTCGAGAGCATAGTTCTGCCAGGTCTCACGTACTTGTTTCAGAAACTCCTCGAGGGCCATTTCTCCTTGAGCTTGAGCAATGATATCCTTGACAATCGCCTCTGTCGCGACGAGATTGAGATCCCATACGTCACCCAACGTCATGGAGCTAGGTGAAAAACGTTTCTGAGGTTTGATCTGCTTGTAAATTTTGATCCAATGGCGTTCACGAATGGCGTCTGACTTGAGATCCGACAAGATAGGGTTAACTTTGAGGAAGCCCCGTAGCACAGACTGTACATGCTCAAAGGCGGCGTATTGCCTCATTCTGCTCGGCATGTCTTTGGTACTCTTGATTAGATCATCGATCTTTGACCTAATCTTGCGAGGCTGAACAGCAGTCCAAAGAACATCCCTCGTCTCGTTCAAACTAGCCCATATCGTAGACAGATTCGACCACACTGATTGAAAATCGCGAACTTCCTCTAGAGTGGCGTCCAGTGAACTTTCACCCCCAATAGGAATATCGAGGGCTTCCTTCGCCCTGACTACTTGGTGCAAATCATCTTGCAGACTAGCAATGCGAGTTTCGAATGAGCTCAAGGTGGCCGAGGCAACATCTGGCTGGGTTGTGCCCGAGACCGGTTTTTCCTCATTCCACTGTGAAACAATCACCGATATGCGTTCATTCACCAGCTTATCTTGAGCAATGATGTTTGCGCGCATGGCGTCGGATTGATCCTCCATGATGCGGGATTTCTTCTCTAGAATCTCCTTCAACGCTTCCCACTGACTGTCGATCTGCTCTATGTGAAGCCAATCATTTGGAAAGTGGTAACGTTGTCTGACCAACGTCGATTGTCCCTGGCGAAACATGTCAATCTCGGGGGCCCACAGCTTCACATTTCGTTTGCAACTCTGCACGGCCGTAATGAACTGTACAGCTTGCGCAGTAGATGAGGTGTCGGAACTCTGGCCTTCGAGTTGTTTCCGAGCCTTTTCGATTTCGGCATTGACGTCTCGCATGCGATTGCTAAGCCTGCTGGCAAACTTCATCAAAATCTCATGTTGCCACTGGTCATACTTGGCGTTCACCTTGGTCTGAACCTGGTCATAGTCGACAGTGATATGACCAAAGGATCGGCTGACTTCTTGAGTGTCAAAGGTAGTGCGCACTTTGCGGATATCTTGCAAGCATTCGAGCCAACGAGGAAGATGATCACCAAGCATATCGTACACCTGCTCAGACTGAAGATCCCATAGCGACTGGAACTGCAGCCATTTGTCTACATAGGCGCCAATTTCTTGCAACTTCTTCTCAACGGAGACGTACACGCGATGTAGCATATCAGCACACTCCGTTGGAAGATCGGTAAATCGGGCTTCTTCCGCGACGTTCGTATTCAGACTCATTTGGTATCGAGATGCCTTGATTTTTCGCAGATTGCAGACGATGCCAAGCCAATCGTGAAGCTGCAGAAACCAACTAGCTCTAGCATGCTCCAGTGGAGGATCAAGATAGATGACCTGATTGCGCATTGCTAATTCGAGAACAAGACGCTTCATCGTAGGACAAGAGGCTTTGCTGTCCTCATCAATCGACTTCTTTCGCCGACTCTCCTCGGAAGATTCATCTTCGAAGGCAGAAATCCAGGAATTAATAGCACCATGGAGACGATCCAGCAGGATTGACTGGATTTTCTGGTTCAGGTCTTGCACCCAAAAACTCAGATTGGCATATTGCTCCAAATTGAGGTGATCAACGGCAGTCTGGATGGTGTTGAGACGAGCTTGAAAGGTAGATGCATCATAAGTACAAGTGCTAATTTCCTTGAGAGCCTGTTCAACAGTGACATGTATGTGACTGAGAGATACAGCTTTACTTTGAAGTACAGAGACTGCAGCTGCGAAGCCTCGGATGAACATGCCATGCTTGCTTTCATTGTTCTTGGAAAGCGCAAACTCTGGCCCACCTTGTAGTATAGTGCGACTTTGTCTCTGATCGGCATAGAACAGCTCATGCGAATTGATGAAGGATTCCCATCGTAATGGAATGCCGTCGCCGATTAGCTTGAATACATCATTCCGGTAACCATTGAGAAGAACCGATTCTTCGCCCATGGCCGAGATCTGTCGCAATGTTTGAGACAAAGTCCTGACGCTTTCCATCAGGCTAACGGCGTAAGGGTAGACCCTCTTCGCATCTTTGGACACGGTAGTCACAGCATGGGGAACGGAGTATGATTGCCACGTCAAGTTGCGAGTCTCTTTGAAAAGCGTAATGATTTGAGAGTCAAAGTTGACGGCAAGTTCAAGAATACCTCCAGCGGATCGAACGCGGGCAATCTCAAATAACTGCCCGGCGATCGATATCCTTCTCCGGCTCACATCTGCAAGCCATGCCTCGTAAATTCTACCAGTGTCGAGTTTGTTCTTGAATAATTCACTCTCTTCTTGTAACTTATGGCCCTCCGCGTGGAGAGTCCAGTCAGGACCCAGGACAGCTTCCACTTTTCGCATGTATCCGTCCAGCTGAAGTTCGATTTGACGAGCCCAGATGATTGCTCCAGAGACAGGAGGTAAATCACGAAGCTGGGCCATGGCATGGGCCTCGGAGTGACCATACTGTTGCTTGAATCGCTCATGGAGACCATTGATGGCTTGCTTGACGTGATCCATGAGCTGCTTTTGATATTCCTGGATTGCGCCGCGAATTTTAGGGCGAACAAAAAGAGCGTTGAACTTGGAGAAAACGCGAAACATTTCGTTGGCTGTCTTCGCAGTAGCAAGACGATCTCGAAGTCGTGCAATAATGGAATTTTCCACACGTGTCGTGCGCTCATTATACAAGTTTTCAGCCCGGACCCAGCGTTCTTTGCCTTGCTCAGTGACATCCAGCAAGTCCACATTTTGCAAAGCCTCCCAGGCTTGTTTGACCTCCTCGACAGCATCCACATCGCCAATTTCTTCGACTACTACGCCATTAGTGCCGGTTGTTTCCGTAACTCCAGGAATAGTTGCTTTTGGCCCCAAAACATTAACGATTGTTCGTTGCAGCTGTTCGTGATTGTCCCGGAAAGTGCCCACATATTTGATGCGAGATTCTAGCTCCGAGTGCTTTTTGTTGATCTTGATGGGTATGAACTTCTCATTACGGCGGCGGGTAACTTCACGAGCCACGTTGGTGAATTCTTTGACATTGTCCTCCCAGGTGCGGAATATGCCATCACAGGTGCGCATAAGATTTTGGAACTGTTGGTAATCGAGATTGACGAGCTCGGTGCCAGGTAGGAGTCGGTGAAGCACGTCATCCAAGTCTGCTGATATAGCCTCTACAAGGGGTAACGCTCGTCGAATGGGGTAAGGACAGATTCTCAACTTCTTGTTTAGGTGGTTGAAGATCTGTGAGATCGCTTCCTCGACCTTGGGGAGTGAAGCGGCTGACAGCAGTTCATCCAATGGAAAATCCCGCATAAGTTGATTGTACTTTTGCACCTTGTCCATCGCCTCCTTCAAGCCTGTGTCAGCAGTGAAACTGACGGTAGCCTGAAATCGCTTCGCATGCTTCAGGATCTCAAGCGTTAAAAGGACCCCTTCACTACGAAGCTGACCCTCGATGCCCTCTAGAGCAGACTCCATAGACAACCAAAAGTTGACCTCTTGACTAGCTGTGCTAAACTCCTGGTTTGCACTAGATGATGTGTCTTTGGTCATCTTGGTAATACCCTGGATCGATTTAATCCATGTATTGACGTTGGCTTGGAGTCTGTTGAGGAACGTGCTGTCCTGGATAAGATTTTGTGGGATCGCATCAAGAGACGGTCTAGTGTGCCGTGCTTCAGATTCATCAATGACGCTCTGCACAATCGAGTGGAAAGTCAGTGATATTTCGGGGATGTCGACGTTTTGTTGCAGATGTAGCAAGCTCAGCTCCAGGTCGTTGAGCCTCTTCTTTGTCACGGGAATGCCCGTCTTCGAGTCGACATCAGAGCGACCCCTGATTCCATTCGCAAGCTGTTGGCTTTTCGTATTGGCATCAAAATATGGAACCAAAGCGTGGTGAACCTGGGAGTGAAGAACCTCCCAAGGCGACAACGAAGCACCTTGTTCTCCCACGGTGGCGTTCAAGGATGCAGGGCCGGGTAAATTCGTAATGAATATTTGGGAGGTCAAAGGTCTTGTAGGATCGATGGGCTGTGGCGCCTTCAGCAAAACGAGAGATGCAACGGTCGTGACAGAAGAGACGATCTCCGTAGAAAGGGTGTAGCAGAAAGGTGGAAGACCTAGGCAAAGCACAACGTAAGCGACTTGCTTGATCAAAAAGGCTGTGAGAGATCAAAGTAGCATTGACTGTCCAACTCGAGGCTCTGGGCGCTTACTGGAGGTGTCTGATCCACTGTCGAGTATGGTCGAGGGCAATATGTCTTTTTGAATATACAGGACATTTTGGGTATCATTTGCGAAACGAGTGCAGCGCGAAACAGTCTCAGAAAAACGGTTCTTGTGCAGCAAGTTTCCAGGCTGCTCAAGCTCCTCTCTGGTAGCGCCGAGAGCAACTTGGCATACAGCAGCCAGATGCTCAACCACGCGTTCGGGTTCGATGGTCGGAAAAGCAGAAACCGACGAGCTCGCCCCGTTGGTAGCAGCCGCGGGAGCCTGGAGCGGAGAAGGCGACAGCTCCATGGCTTATCTCTCAGAAGACAACGACAAAGTCGGTCGAGTCGCAGCGTCGGATCAAGATGATGGATGTCAATATTTTCAGAGAGTCATCTCTGAGTCGATATGAGCTCAAATAAAGGGCGCTGCGAATGTGAAATCGGAATCGTGGAATAGGTGCACCGCCAAGCCTCGACACAACGGGGCTCGAGGGACGATGTTTCGTGTTTCAGGGGCGGAGAATACGTGAGGCGACGTTGAACTCGCAGCGCTGGGGATATCGCGCAAAGTAAGTAATTAAGCGTGTCAAAAGGGAATGTGTAAATGGAAGTTGTCGATGCTCCAGGGCAGCTGTAGCAATCGAGGTTGGAAGAATGGAGGGGCAGCAAAAGCCGGCTTGAGATTGATGTCGACTCAGGACTCAGGAGCAGGTTCGTTTGTTCGGCGCCACACCACACCCTTATTAGAGATTCAGGCACAGGGGTCGAGTACCTTGGCTGGAAATCGTCCAATGTTACTGTCCGCGAATGACCCCGCAGTCAGAGGTACTTTGGACCTGCGTCGACATGAGTACCTTATTAGGTACCTCCTACAGTCCACGGAGTAGGTACATACTCTCTGACCGGCTAAAGTAAAGTACCTAAGTAGACCTTGCTAGCGCTAACAACAATACGGACAGGTACCTAGGTATGTACATACGGAGTTCATGAATGACAACGATCGGACGCGTCACGCCGCACGCGACATCAAAAATATGGGCCTACCTATGTAAATGCGGTAACGCGACGAGATGCGCGATCGCAATTAAATGTACGACTCTCTATCGGACTATGTACGAGCTTGCGCTTTCGACTTCTTGTAAGTTATAACCATGTACTCCGTACTCAACTATGCTTCGTCGTAAAAAACGGATACATAGTTGTCAAGATACAGAGCTCCGCATGCCATGTAGTTTTTATTATCATACCTATTCAGATTGAAGGTGCATATGTAGAACGATCGAGGCGTCAAGCCACGCGTACGTATGTGCAAAGGTATACATACCTCCTCCAGACATTGTACATATAGTTGGCGAATGCTGAACATGGTTGCATGTACTCCGCAAGTTGTTAATTGTGCCAGGCGCTCCAAGCTCTGCGCTAACCAATCGCCAAGAGGTAGGTAGATCTGATATCTGATTCACGGTATCATGTATGATGTACGTGACCTCAACCCTAAATTTGGCGATCAATCATTTCTTTCGCGCTCATGTGTCTGAATGATGAGTCTCAGAGCAGCGAAAAAAAAAATGCAATACATCTTAAATAACACAGGCGGATATGCTTCAAATCCGATGAGACAATAGTGACAAAATTTCAATAAAATCGTCATCCAAATGCTAGTTGCAGATCTTTATTTCCACATATTCATAACCATGAAGTGTTCCGAGTCATCGTTAAGTGACACAAAAACTGTACAGAAGACATTGCCCCAGAAATGCAAGTCCTGCCAGTTTAAAAAACGCCTTCCATTTCGTGACCCGGTACTCTGGAACTCACGAACCTCTTCCAAGCAAGGAGAGCTCTTGGTGAGGGAAAGAGAAGACAAAAAAGAACGGCGAAAACAAGAATGCAAGAGAAGACAACAAAATTAGAGATGAATGTTTACAGTTGCTAAGCGCCCGGATGCCCACCAAGTACTGAAGCCCCATCTGGGCCCGCCAGCCTCTCTCTTTGAACCATGACTCTTTCATTACAAATATCGATAAATGTCTCGAAACGATTGATGAGTTTCTCCTTCTCTGCCAGCTGGGCTTTGAGGTCATCAATTTCTTTTTGCTTCTCTGCCTCAATCTTCTCCAGATCTGCGCGGGCCTTGGCCAGCTCTCGCCGAAGATCAGCACGAATTCTGTCTTCCGATGACTGTTGAGGTTTCGTGTAGATGGCAGGCCTGTTCTCAGCCAATCCCGTTGCGACTTTTTGCGGATTCCGATTGATGGCTGCCCTGGCGTTGTATATATCCCGGGGAAGTAGATGACAGTCTGGGTTTTCGCTATGCAAGATCGTAAGTGTTTCCGATACCCCTGTGCCTGCGACATGGTCAGCAGAAGAACTCTTGGCTGGTTTTGAACCTTTCTGCGGTTTTTGCGTACCATTTTCCTTCAACTGCTTGACCGCCGCAACCATCTTGCTGTCTAGTTTTCGGGCGGCAGGGTGATTGGAAGGGCTTTCGCTTGGGCCGTGGTTATGCTGCAGGTGCGCCTGATCGGGGCGGTACCGGATTGTCCACTGCGTTCTCTGTTCAATAGCGAAGAAGCCAAATGGACAGTCGCACTTTCGAGATGAGGTTTTTCGCTTTCTAGACTCGGGGCTGACCCGACTGGGCGGTTTTCCAGCACGGTCGCACACGAATAACACCTTTTTGAGACCGGGTACCGTCTTTTTTGAGCGGCCGATGACAATAGCATATCCTACTGAAGTGCAGTATCGCAGAACTGCTTTCTGAACAGCTTCCAGAGTCGGGTAACTACCACCCTCTGGGGGAGGGGACATCATATCGCCCATGGGCTGCGATGGGACATAAGAGGGACTCAAAAGTTTTGCTTCAATCCCGTTCGTTTCCGCTTGTACTTCTTGATGGCCATCGACTTCCATCTCATTATTGGTGTGGCCATTTTGTTGCTGAGAGACATTCGCAGCAGCCTGTTGAGGAGAAGTCTGCAATGTACTGGTTTGTGGAGCTTTGTGAGGATGCGGCTGCGGCTGCTGCTGTTGCTGTTGTTGCTGTTGCTGTTGCTGCTGTTGCTGTTGCTGTTGCTGCTGTTGATGCTGCTGCTGCTGTTGTTGTTGCTGTTGATGCTGTTGCTGTTGATGCTGCTGTTGCTGCTGTTGCTGTTGCTGTTGCTCATGTAGCTGCTGCTGCGGATGTTGGTGCTGCGGGTGCGGATGCGGCTGATGTCTATGTGGCTGATGTTGATACGGATGCGGGTGCTGATGTGAATGCAACTGCTGCGGTTGCGGAATCTGTTGCTGAGGAGGTTGAGGCGTTGATTGTTGGGAGACTGACTGAGCAAGCTGCGTCTGCTGGGGTTGCGATTGCTGCTGCTGCGGCTGCGGCTGCGCTTGTTGCTGCGGTGTTGACTGTTGTGAGCGAGAGAGAGCTTGGTGAGGCTGGACACTCTGGCGCCCAGAATGACCAGCGTGGGTAGGATGGACCTGATGCGCAGGATGCGATACGTGTTGCTGTTGATGTTGTTGATGACCTGGGTGAGCCGAATGCTGATGATGAGTTTGTTGTTGAGCAAGTGGCGAAGGCTGCTGATGAGTTGAATGGCCGGGGTGTCCCTGATGGGCCTGATGTCCCTGATGAGATGAATGGGACGAATGCTGTTGGTGATGGTGGTGTTGATGAGACAGGATGGGTTCATGTTGCACAGATTGGCTCATGGGACCCGGAAACATCATGGGCGGCGGGTTTGGCTGAGGAGGCATATGCTGCCTCGACGGCGCCACTGCCCGTCGCTGCTGCACATTGAGAGTACCTGGCGGAACATGTGGATTTTGAGTTCGCGACGTATGGCCATTGGGAATGTTCGCAGTCACCGGCGAGGCAAAGAGGTGCGGAGGATATGCGCCCGGAGGTTGCTGTGGATTATACTCCTGAGATTGGTACGGCGAGGCGGTATGAGGGGCCGGCGACTGCTTGTTTGGCTGGTGTTGATGCTGGCTGGGATGAGTGGGAGTAAACGCCGCGGATCGCCTAATACCAGCTTGCGAGAAATTCATCCCAGGATGGGGATTCGAGCCAGACGGTCCCAGGCTCGACATGATGGGGTCTCGCCTAGCGAGGCGACGCCCGGATCAAGACGTTTTATGCCCGATGATAACAGCGGATCGATTCGAGGTCTCCAGAGAAGACGACGACGATGGAGGCGAAGCCGCTATGCACGCCGAGTACAACAACCCGCCGTACGAGACCGGGACGGATAGTAGGAGACACAATCAGCAGCTATCTGTTGAGAAGCCGAAGGCGAAACCAGCGACGCGTCAGGGTCTGGCCGCCTCCGCTCCTCGATCGGGGGGTATTTCGAAGGGTCGTATTCGTGGCTCGCCGTCGGCGTAGAGGCTCAGTCTTGATGTCTTGATCGTCTTCGAGGCCGTCGCAAGAAGTTGAGTTAGAATGAAGGCACGTCACAAAGAAGGCTGCACATTGGAAACCCTGGACCTGGTTTGGGGGTGTCGATAATGGTCCGGAGGAGGCGTGGAGGTGCGCACCCGGGAGAGGTGTGGGCAGATGGAAAGGAGGAGTGAGGTGGGTTGTTGCGAAAAAAGAGAAGAAAAAAATCGATTAGCAATGTCGGGGGGGCCACTGGGGGGGCTGGTTGAGGGAGTGGAGGCACGACTCCGAACGAGGGACTGATTCGGACCGGCTCCACAGCAGGACGGTAGACACTGTGCAGGGTGCACTGTGCAGTGTGGACAACTCGGCTGGAAAAGTGGAGACATCTTCGGCCGACGCCAAACGGTGACGGCGATTCGGGTGACTTGTGGCAGCGTTTTTACGTTTATGTATGCAGTGATGCACGCAGCACGTATTCCTACGGAGTACATCGTAAGTAGACATTACATTGCAGCAACTGCTGCAGTTAAACTGGCAAAGCGCGCTCCACTGAGCGAATCGCACCGCGATTTTCGCGGCTCCATGACGACGCTCGATCCTCACCGATTTTCGCCAGACTGCGCTCGGGAGTCGGCAGTGCGTGAGCGGCTTTCAGCTGGCGACAGTCCTGTGTCAGGTGTTGGCCAAGTCCCTCCACCGTGCAATTGCGGTGCGTGGTACATAGGTACGTATGCACCTGACAGTGCCTTGTTCATCCTTCCCGACTATATCATCGACATCGAAATGCTTCATCGATCGCGGGCCATTCGCGGCTCTCCGGCCGCCACCACGCGAGGCTGGCCAATCATGCTGCCACCCTTCATCCGGGTTCTTACGTGAGGCCTCACTGTCCACGATCTCCCCATAGTGTTTCAATGGTTTTCATCTGAAGCATCGCATAAGATGTTGATACACGATGTCGGCTGCTCCCTAGGGCCGCAAACCACCTTCTCTTCATTAGAGGAAGCGTGCTGGGGGACGAGTCATAGGCGAGAACCTCATCATGCCTCTGTTATATGTGTTTGTTCTGTACTGCCGCCTTAACGCTTTCGTATTCGGCTCACGCAGTAGCGAACCAGGATCTGATTGCTATGATATCAAACACTGAAACGCTGGCATCAAGCAATTTACTTTCGTTGAAAGCACACAGGAATGGTCATTATCAGATTCTCTCGGCTACAAGACCCCCCTCGTAATCAAAACGTAATCGAAACCATTTCGCGGCCGCGAGAGCAATGACCATGATATCGAGCTCCAAGATACTGTCTATACTGTTTATTATCAGAGCATTTCACAAGTCTCAGTCTGATTGACGTCGTTCAAATGCTGATGACATAAGTGCAATGTTCGTATTTCAGGTCTTGTGGTGCCAGAACCAACATCCCAATTCACCAGAAAGTCTTCAGGTATTTCCAAATGTGCAAGACACAACGTCCTACAACTTGTGTACAGCATCTTCTGAGGTTGCGTTCCACGCATCACATCTGTCGTTTTTTCTTATCATTGTGACGAGTGACACTGCCCCATTGGGATGGCAGATTCCGGTTTGACACTCGAGCAGCTACTACATACCTATTGGTCGTCGTTTTACAGCGCCACAGGCCGCGTCTGATAATTGATTCGGCAGTGCGCTACGAGTTGTCCTCGACATAATTCAGCAAAGCTTACCTGATACTCTCATGATGACGCCAGCTTGGGTCAACCCTACCGTCACTCCCTGCGTCGTCTCGAGGCCCAATTCACCGGTGACCGCGAATCCTGTCGCTGGGTCTATACATTGCGGCAAAGTCTTACTGCTATCGCGTATCTAGACCTGCCCTGCACCTACCTACATTGTGTACATGTACGCACGTATGTGTGTGTGTACTCTGTGTATCTAGGTACGAGGTATGTATGTTGTGTCTCGGCTTGCGTCGTGGTGGAGGCGGGGAGAGGCGAGGCACGCGGTGGCGACAAAGAAGGGAAGGACTCACCTGGCCCTGGGATTAGGTACCTAAGGTAGTAGGTCAGGTTACAGCCTCAGTCTTACACGTATGTATCCCTAGTACGGAGTACAGCAGCAACGCCTACGCCTATCTTTATCTATAATATATGTATGTACAATACTTTTTGTTCCAATCCATTCTTTAACATTGATCCATGTTCCGTGGCGTCGATCCAATAGGTAGGTACCTAATGCATAGATACTCAGGTACATCTCGGCAATTTTCTCTTGCCGTTGGATTGGCATTTAGGTGCCTAACCTAATAATAAGTGCTAAAAGCCAATGCCGGAACAGCGCGATCGTTCGCTGATAGCAGGACATATCGAGAAAGAGTCGTGTTGAAGATTCCATGTACATACCAGGTACATACCTTAGGTACCTAGGAGGTACCTAATGTACCGATGTCGGTGGGTCTGATGGGCGTATGAGGTAGGTACCTAAGGTACCTACCTATGTACCTAGGTAGGTACTAGGTACACACAGGCTTACCCGATCATACCGAGATCACTGCCTCGGCTCTCCACAAGCGGCGGGGGTGGAGACGTGCGTTCCGTCGTCCCTCACTTCGCGTTATCATCGTCGCTTGTTTTTCAACAGACGTCACTGAGGTGGGTGTCCGAAAAAAAGTGAAAGAGACTGAAATGAAGGGAATCCAGATCAATGAATATGTCAGGGTAGGTGATTTGTCTTGCATGTACTGTACTCCCAATGTGAACTTTGGACTAACCCTTGATTCTGAATCCCCCTTGTTAGAGCCCGACGGAGCTCAAGGTTACAGAGCTTCCAGATCCGACGCCTCAGGAGGACGAATACTTGATAAGTATCCATGCTGCGGCTACTAATTTCTTTGATATTCTTCAAATTGCCGGCAAATATCAGAATCAGCCGCGTGCGTGGTTTCCTCCGGCAAACACCAGATTCATCATTCTCATGGACGTCAATTGGATCTGAAGAGCTAATCTAGGATACATAACTTGCTGTAGCTTTCCCCTGGATCGCCGGCGCAGAGTTCGCTGGTGTCGTCTTATCCACCCCCAAAGGCTCCGTGAACCCTAAGTTTTCTAAGGGAGCTCGCGTATTTGGCGCCTCGCAGGGAGCGTACGCCACCAAGTGCACGGCAAAGGAGGCCTCTTTGCTTCCTGTGCCTGAGGGCTGGTCGTACGCAGAGGCTGCCGGCCTGTTCATCACTGCCCCGACGAGCTATGGAGCGTTGGTCGCGAGAGCGCACGTCAAGAAGGGGGATCATGTACTGGTCCATGCCGCTGCCGGTGGTGTCGGCCTAGCTGCTGTACAAGGTATGGCTTCTCTTGGAGTTGACCTGTTTCGTAGATGCGGACTCTGGACTGACATGAGGATTCCGCAGTCGCAAAGGCTTTCGGTGCTACAGTCATTGCAACCGCCTCCACACCGCGAAAACTCGAAGTTTCCCGGTCGTTTGGTGCAGACCACGTTCTCGACTACACAGATCCAGAGTGGCCGACCAAAGTGAAGAAGCTGACACCCAAGGGCCGCGGCGTCGACATTGTCTTCGATCCCGTCGGTCTGGTTGATAAGTCGACAAAATGCACCGCCTGGAACGGCCGTATACTCATCATCGGATTCGCCGGTGGAGCTGTTGAGAAGGTCGCCATGAACAAAGTTCTCTTAAAAAACATTTCGCTCGTCGGCATTCACTGGGGCGCATACAGCATCCACGAAAAGGAGGCCATTCCCGTTGTGTGGGACGGCATCACCAAGCTGGTCAAGGAGGGCAAGATGAGGGGCACGGAGTTTACAGACGAGGAGTTTGTAGGGCTGCATCGTGTCAAGGATGCGCTGGTTGCTTTATCGGGACGTGGAACATGGGGCAAGGTTATTGTCAAGATTCCCCAGGAGGGATCCAGTCGATTGTGAATGGTAAAGAAATTCCGTTTGATAATTGATTACGATATCTGAGACACCTATTCACTGTTTCATACGATCCGGTGGGGAAACGGGTGGCGCGGCTCCCAAATGTAGAACAAGTGGCCTAGGTACATCAAGACAGTGGCTATGTATACATACATAGTACGGATGAGTACCACCATCTTACCGATTCATGTGACTTTGAGTGTCTGCTTACTGGCTCCTTCTCTTCGTTACTCCGAAATTATGCAATGATACCTACCTAAGGTACCTAACCTTCATGTGGCATATTTGAGTTTCCCCACGGCCCACTGTATAAGGTGGTACCTACCTTAGGTACCTACCTAAGGTTAGGTTAGGTAGGTACCTGTATAATAAAGGAGGTATGTATGTACATACCTAACCTACAGGCTACTGTAAGTAAGAGGTAGCGCGCACTAAAGAGTGGCCTTAACTGTTAAGCATGTACATGTATCACGTATGTCATTGAGCACGAATGGTCGAAAGCATGGCCATAGATGATCGATACATGATGAACTTTTGGTAACGCTGCGTGCTCTCTAGAGGGCGAACCTATGTATCTATAAGACGCCGCTCTCTTCTGGGGGCCGCCTGTGGAAAAGTTTATACCGTACTGGACAGAGCGGTGAAGAAGCTCTTCATGTTCGTGCGAAGCTGTTGCGAAGCGATGGAACAACCATGCGCGAAGTAAAAAGGTATTATTACATACATGACAGCTCTTAGCTCTATAGTTGCCCAGGGGCCAGGACCCAGGGGGTAATGACGTATGTACCTATCTACTTGGGTGGCTATTCTGAATACCTATGACAATCATCCTAGCGCTATGTCACATCCCCGTAGAGACAAGGCAGGTCCTGTTGATTCGCATTTCATTCACTTGTGTTGATTCTCATAATTTTTCCTTTCAAGAGCGTCTTTCTTTCTTTGATTTCTTTCGTTTAGATCGACGAGTACCCGCTCATTCCCAACGCGATCCCTCGCTCCAATTCCTATTCCGTTGAAGCATGCTGACGTCAGTACATGGCGTGTTATCTCCATTTGCTTGAAGCAACAGAACGTTGTTGCATCTGGTAGACGTGGATGGTCTAGAGGTAGGTACGTACCTGTTCATGCGCATGCGCTTTCTCGCAGAATTCTGCAACCTTTTGATTCAGCGGGGGCGGGGGCGGGGCGGGTTGAAGCTTCCCCTCCTTGAGGCTCCTTCTCCTGGCCCCACAATTGTATCTTTTAAACTGCAACGCCCGCACGACATCGTCCTATGTACAATCGACAAGCCAAACTTTCTTCTTCGGTCGTCCTCCCACCCTGTAGACTCAACCGGCCATCGACGCCTCGACTTGAAATAAAGAGATTCAGCTCCATTCGCCCATTCGCCATCTATCTCTGCTGAGCCAACCCGATTGCCCTCGAGCTGTCCAGTCACCACAGCCACCGAGAGCAGGGGAAGATATCACGGACCGTAAAACAGGACAAACACGACAAACAACCGCGGTTGTCGATCCTCTGGTGGGGGTGGGGCATCGCAAAGCAGAATCGTCCAGGGCCATGGCCGCATCAGCGTCTGCAGCAGCGTCGCTGCTCGGGCGACAGCTCAAGGAGATTCGGGCGAGTAAGGACCTCCAAGGCGTGTCGTGCGGGCTGGTCCACGACAGCAATATGCTCGAATGGGAGGTGATGCTCATGATAAGCGATGACTGCAAATACTATGGCGGTGTGTTTTCATCCCCCCCCCTCCCCCCTTCCTTACTCCTTTCCATGTACATACGGCCTGTGCGAGAGTGAACAATACTAACAATCACTTCGTGCTCGTTTTGACTAAATAGGAGGCAACTTCCGCGCCAGACTTCTCTTCCCTTTGACGTACCCCCTCATGCCCCCCACGCTGACCTTCCTAACGCCGATTCCATTCCACCCCAATATCTATGCCGACGGTACGCTCTGTATCTCGATTTTGCATCCACCCGAGGAGGACGAGTTCGGCTACGAATGCGCCTCGGAGCGCTGGAGTCCTGTGCAGAGCCCCGAGACTATTCTCGTCAGCACCATCAGTTTGTTTCATGACTTCAACGACGAGAGCGCGGCAAATGTAGAGGCTGCGCGGTTATTCCGGGAGGAGAACGAGGGGATGCACAAGGAATTCAGGAAGCGATGCAGGAGGTGCGTGCGGGATAGCTTGGGCGAGGAATGAAGTGGGAAAACGACGGGTGAAATAGGTTGGCTCACGACGGCATCAGTTTTGGAGACTTTGGCTTTTCGCATTTTAAACCGAGCGTTTGTTTCTTTGGTTGAACCTCGTTCCCAACTTTCAGCGGTTAGGGCTGGGGTGCGGTGTAGCATTTTCTTGTATTGCTTCTCGATCATGATACATGCCAAATTGTGTACAGCGAAATCCGCAGAGCCCATGATATCATTATTATAGAACCCATTGGTTTCTGTTGTCTTTCTTGTTTTCTCTTTTCCTGATGATTCCGTGGCTACATGTTCTGCAAAATGGAGGCACCTATGTACCTATCCTTCTGAAAAGCCCAACACATCCACCATGACCCTGTCCCATTCTTGGTCCCAACGCAGTGAACCCTCTCTTATGGCCCCTTTCTTCAGCATCGCCAGCTCATCTTGCCCTTGCTCGCTGAATAGCCTCTGCATAGTGATCCTGAGCTGCGCAGCTGTTTCGAACCCGCATCCATTCTCGCCTTCCTTGACAAGCTCACTGAAGCTCTCAAACGCAGAATACGCCGCGACGGGGAGACCTGCTCCAAACATGTCGACTACCTTCATGGGGAGATCGACGCCTGAGCTAGACTTGTGGAGCGAGATGCCGAGATCCGCACATGCGAGGAGCGTAGCGTAGTCGCGATTGGACAGCCACGCTGTGAGGACCTTGATACCTGATAGACGACCTTGGTCCTGGATCTGCTGAATCAGATCCATATATTTGGCCTTGTCGGGACCTTTTCCCGTGATGATGACCAGGATCGGACAGGGCGGCTCCGTGGACGAGGAGTCCTCATTGGGTTTGGAATTGGGGGGATTCGCGTACGATACTAATGCATCGATCAGGATGTTGAAATCCTCATCGGGAGTCCAGGACGTGCTGCTTACAATGAGGCGCATGTGTCCGTCCATGATGTTCTGCGCGTGCGGCTTCGTCTCTGGGAGGCGCTCGAGGAACTTTCGCCGCGCGTTGCGGGAGCTGATGGGCTGGAATAGCTCCGCAGGTCGGTCGTGTAATGTATACACTGGATTTCGTAGGTTGAAGGGACGGCCTCGGAGCTCGCACGCCATGGCATGCGTGACTGCCAAGTTGGCGTTTCCTAGGAACTTGCCCAACGTGATCTCATACCACTTGTACAGGGGTACGAAGAGTGCGTAGAGGGGCTTTTGAGCGAGAATCGTATGCCCATAGTTGTGCCAGTCAATGATGACTTTGCTGCCCCGGATGAGAGACACTAGAAGGGCTACGTGGAAAGTAGGTATGGACGGCGGGTTCTACGCGTCCTGGTCAGCAGGGGTTCATCCCAATACGCATTGTATTTCCCGACTGTAGTTTTCCAACTCGCACCCGAGGAACAAGTTGGTGAATCAAACGAGGGAATTTACCTGGATGATAATCCATTGCGCAGCCGGCGTGGTCCACATCATGGTGTAAAACAACGTCCAGAACTGCTGTATCACTTTACACGGTATATTCAGGAAGAAAGGTAGAGTGCCCCAGGCAATCCACTCCGGCTGTGGCGCCAGAGAATACATATTCACGTGCTCATTGCCAATAAGATCAGGGTGTCGCGATGTTTCTGTAAGGACACAGGAACCAGCCACGAATTAGCAAGCGTGAAAGCAAAGCAAAATGCCCAGTCAACCGACTCCTTCTCCCAGGCCACAGGTCCCCGTTTTTTCCCTACCTTTGTACGCAACGATGTCCACGTTTCTTGCATGCCTGGCCACGCTCAAGGCGTGATACTGCATACGCGGGCTACGACCAATGTCACCCAGAACCAATATTTGGATGTGGTTGTCTTCCGGGCGGCGTGGCGGCCGGTAGCGGCTCGGTATGGCTCGGGGAAGGCTGGATATGAGCTTGACCAGAGCCTTCACGCCGAACTTGATGGCAAAGACGAAGAGAACGCCACCAAGCATGGAGAGGAGAAAGGCGAGGAGCTGCATTGTGCTCGGGGGGGGGCCTCGAGCTGGCAGGGCAGGCAGGCCTGCCGCGCGTCTCGACGAGCTGGAAGATTCGCGCAGGATTATGTCACCATGTAGCCCTTCACAGAGCCCAGGAAAAAGAGAGCCCGTTGAGGGTTGGAGATGGCAGGTTTGCTGGCGTGTTTGAGTCGTCACCACCTTTAATGAAGCGTGTGCACTGTGGTGAATGGAGGCAAGGGGTCGCGCCGCGCGCGGGAGTGCCTGAAAAAAGCGGGTCGTTGGTCAGAGTTAGAAGAAGACTGAGCCTCTGGGAGGAGTACAAACATACCTACCTTGTACTGAGAAGAGACTCACATCCAGACGTCACCGTCACCGTGAGCAGGGTCCTCGGCCTCAAGCTCGCCGTTGGAACAATTCCAGAACTACATGGCCACGGGTATCATTAGTAAAGCTGAACTAATTTGCGACGATTACTGTAAGATGAGGAAGTAAAGCGAAGCTTTACATTTACGTCAAAGTTCAGTGCCGCGGGGGGGGGGATGTTCGTGCTTA